>JAYDZK010000202.1:6907607-6937600 GCA_034509185.1 Euphonia xanthogaster | reverse complement strand
CTCCCAAAAAAAAAAAAAAAAAAAAAAAAAAACACCATTATTTTCTACCTTCTTTCAACACATTTGTGGAAGTGGCACATGAATTCCAAAACACAGGGGCAACCCTGCTGGAATTCCATTTCTTGGGGAGGTGGGGGGGAAGGGAGTGTTCAGCTGGCAACTGGCTCTTTCCTTTGGCTTGCAAGCAGAGCGCTACCCTGGCTGGGAGCACTTGCTGATTGATCTGTTAGGATGATGTTAAACCCACTGTGCATTTTTCACTGACTGTCTACAGTGTGGCATATTGATTTTGCCCTTCCCTGGTTCACTTCTAAAACCTACACAGTCAAAACTGTTACTTACTTGAAGCTTTCTGCTTTTCCAGCCCTGCTTTGACAGATATCTCTGTTATGGCACCATCTGCTATCTTCATATTCCACGACTGAACCACAGGCTAGCACTTCTGCTGTGACAGTTTTTGAGGTGTAAAACACACTTCTCCTGACATCTGCCTCAGCTCTTCCATCCTCCAATTAGGAAGCCCTGAGAAGACAGCCTTGAGATGCTTTACATTTTAATTTCTCTATAGGATCCTTTTTCAGTACAAGGAAGCCAAGTCTCTGAAGATTGTCTTTCAATTTTAAAGAGAGATAATAGGTTTTGTACACAGTAGGCAGGCAGGGAAGACCTTATACACCAAATGAACATTACTTATTCCTACCCAGCATCTGTAAAAGCACACAGGAACAGGCACAAGAGGGCCAGATATTATTCCAAGTCTTTTGACTGCAATGACACACTCCAGCTAGAGAAAACACCTGCTCTTCCAGAATGAAAAGGAAAACACAAAGCAAGCTGATTAGAGGAGTTTTGGTCTCCTGAACTAGGAGATGGAAGCTGTCCCCATCTAAGGCTTCATCTCTGCACACACTGAGTTCAGAATAAATAAATTCTTCATAGGTAACATTTTGATGACATTCGCCTGATTTTCTCACTTAGGCAGGGCAAGTTTTTAAGTGCTGAAAAATTACTTTGATAATTCAGGATCTAATATGGAACTTATTCTGCAGACTTTATCAGCCACAATGCAACAAAGCTATTTAAGAGCAAGGTAATTTTTTTTAATTATTACCTTAGCAGAAAGGCAAGCACATGTCTAATTAAAGGAACAAAGAGGGTTGTGTCTATTTCTTTTCAAACTATATCTGACCACCTAAATGCAGCATAATCAAATATATGTGGAGCGTGTTAGAATTAGGTGGAGGAAGTCATGGGAAGTAACAGAATGAAAGGCAACCTATGAAGGCTGAAAAAATCTCAGTTATGAAAAATGCAGTAAAAAACAAAAAACATCAAAGTTATAAACACAAAAGAGAACATGGAATTGGTGATCTTTCAGCTCTATTAAACACAAAGACAACCCATGATACCAAACAGAGGAGTGATGTTACCTTCCAAATTTGAGTAATGCAGCACAACGCAGAGGAGCCCTCTTAAAACTTTCCAATAAACAAAACTACCAATCAGAGGGGTTATTGCCATTCAGTTCAACAGTTATTATTATGATTCATTTCTTACAGAATTCTTAAAAGCATTCAAACACATTTCACCCATAAATATCTTACAGTACATGTTCACATCTTACCAGATACAGTCATAACCAGCAACTTAGTTTGTACAGTTTGTACTAATAAGTCTGCAGATTTCCACAGCTCTCTCAATTGTTCCAGCTTCTCTATTGCCTCTTTGTCTTCCATTGCTCATTTTTCCGAGCCAGCCCTTTCAGCAATAAACTCACACATAAGGAAAAAATCCCTTTGCTCCTAAATTCCACATTCATACTCATATCAGTTTCTGTTTTTAAGGAAAGTTTCCAGCCTGACTATTCTGGGAGTCACACTACCACTGCCAGAGAGTGTCAGTGCTGGGACCAAGGCCTCTTCACTGCAGACAGCTTCAGTGGCACAACTGGTGCCCATTTGACTCCCTGCACACCTGACTCACAGCCAGACCTGTTTCCCTTAGCACAGCCTCAGATATCTCAAAATATAAAGCAATTTATTCACAGGGCAGTAACACAGGACAAGCTCGAGCTGGTGCCTCCAAAGAAGGACCCCCAGCAGAGGAACCCCTGGGCTTTTATACCTCCTCAGTCTCCCCATGCACAGGTCTCACCCTTCCTTCTCAGACCTCAACTCCTGCCCTCTCTGTGTTCATTCACCTTGATGGAGTCAGCCATATTCATCTCCTTTTATTATCCAGAATGTCAGGAACTCTCAAGTCCTGCAGTGTCTCACAGTGTCCATTCCCTTGGCTGGTGTTACCCATCTTTCCGGCCCTCTGTTATCCCAAAGGTTGGCAGCTCACTGCCTCTTGTCAGGGGCTCCCACCCAGAGCTCCATCTGCATGTCAATCTACATCTCATCCTGCAGCTCACAAGCCCAGCCCCTTGGACCAGATCTATTCCTCATCACTGTAAAATATATTTCCAAAGCTTGTGTCTGCCTAATATGCTTTACATACATGGTCCTTCTGTCCAAATAAACATCTGTTCTGCATCAACTAACTCACCAAATGCTCTATGCCTTCTTTACACAAGGGCTTTCATTTAACACTATTTGCAAACAGTTTGCCTAGAATATTTCCCAGCTGTTCTAAGTGTATACATCCTTCCACATGCCTTGCTAGTTTATCTAACTGCACAGCACCAAAACCCCCGTCAGCACTCACTCATGACACAGACCTCGGCCACACACAGTTAGTCAAGGTCTCTCACTTTTGGCTATTATAAAAATCCCTACTCCCTCCCAGTAGAGGGGGGCTCATTCATGAATGATCACAACAAATAAACCCATCAAGGCAGCAGTTCAAATTTCTTTCAGTGTCCTGTACAATGAAGATCCAGGGACATTTGTGTCTGTTACTGTATTTATTGTATCCTTTCACAAGCATCCACATAGTAGTTTATGATGCAGCTAAGAATTTTTTTTTCCTTCATAATGCCAAACAAGTGGACAGATACTCTAAATACTTTATTTGCTCTTCTGTTTTTATTTCTGTGTCATATAATTCTTAATAAAAATTGTAAAAAATTATCTGTTACCTGTCACAAAGTGATTTTAACATACTTCACAGATGGTTCTACAGAAAAGACCTGTGATTTGGCCTCTCAGTGAACAAAACACTGCAAGTTTTACCAGACTTATAAAACAACTATTTTCATAATGACAAATTAAAATCTCTCTAATTTTCATTTTGACCCTGCATTTAGCTCAGAACAAATTTTAATTGATCTGCTAGCAGACCTGGGACTATATGGAATAACACCTTTTTTAATTAAAGACTAGAAGAATATGACAGCATTCACCTCTAATTATGGGCACACATAAAGAGCATATTTTCACTACTGTCTGAAGTGACAGAGGTGCTTTCCTCAATGTCACCCAGGTACAAAACCACACAGTTCTTGCAGGTAACACTCGACTGGCTCACGTGGCAGATCACCAAACCACAGGCTGATGCCAAACCAGTGCAGCTCCATTCTGGTCCCTTTCAGTATCACCAGGCTTTGCACAGCTCCACTTTTACACATCTCACTGGAAGAAAGACTGCACGCATCTAAGTGAGCAGAGCTAGCAAGAGTGCCACAAAAACCCTCTCCCTTACAGACTCAACTTACATCCAGCAGGAGGACTGAAAAGGAACTAAAAACAGATCCTGATCAGAGATACTGTGGGATGAAAAGAGCTTGGCTGGGACACCAGGAGTCAAGTGATGATGCCTGAAAACCTGGGGGCAAAAATATGCTCCCTGGACTTCTCCTTCCATAACAGTCTGCAATAGCTTTTATCCCTTTTCCTTCAGTTCCATATTTTTCTCCATCAAAGTCCTTCAACTATAAAGAGCAAAAAGAGTTCTGTCCCCTTCCAAATTCTTATTCACACCTGACCTTCTCACTGTTAAGGCAGTCTGAGGAGCAAAAAAGGCCTTGACCCTGTGTTAAGAGCACTGCTCAGCAACAGCAGAAACATCCCCAAATTATCAACACACTTAACAGCACAAATAAGAAACACAGTCCCATACCAGACACTGCAAAGAAAATTAACTCTACTGCAGCCAAAACCAACACAAATCTATTTTCAAGCCCTGGCAACAGAACAGTGCATTTCTACCCTTAAAACAGACAGAATTTTAGTGACATTTAATGTCACCAAAATCAAAAATAATTGCTGACCCACTGGCTATAAACTATGTTTATTTTGCCAAGGGCAACATTTACTAGAAATTGTAAATAGCAAGCAAGTCAGAAATCACATAAATCATAATCCCAGCTAATTAAATTCTGCATTTAATGGAATAATATTTATTGACACCTCACTAAAAATTAATTAAGAAATGCAGTAACTGCATGTGTTGAAAACAACAGTGTGATTAGGTGGGATTTTTTGGTGTGTCAGTTCCTTGAGTTTTTGTTTGGTTGGGTTTTTTTTGTTTTCCAGTTTTTTGTGGGTTTTTTGCAAGCACTTAGAAGGTTATTACAAAATTGCCCCAGGCCAAACTGTTAACATATAAAAGCCAATTACTATTCTTTAATCAAAAAACATTCCTATTTATTGGAAAATAAATTACTGAGGCTTCTCTCACCAATTTTTATTCCTGCTTAAGAGACTGGACGCTTACTAAATATTGAAACCTAGGAAGGCAGCAGAGAGATGTTAGTGAAGCACGTTTGCCAGGTTACAGTCTGTTAACTTGTTCTGGTCACTTTAGTGTTTCTGCTCTGTACTTTAGAATGAATTACTGTGCACATCTTTTTATTAAACTCATAGCCTTCAAGGCATTTTCAGACTTTGCACTGAGATTTGGCATATGGGTGACAGATGATACTTTATCTTTACTTGCAATGTACACTGACTTCTGACCTCCCCATTCATCCACTGGTTTAAGCCCAGAAAAAGAAGCCAGAAAATTCTGGCAACAAAAAAAATATGGACCCAAAAGAGAGAGAGACATTAATTAAATAAAAGAAAGAAGATTCACCATTCTGTGTTAAAGGGTGACAACATGGGCACAGATGAAACAGCAAATGAAAATTAAATAAAAACAGGTCTGATGGGAGAAAAACGTGCAGCTGACTCAACACAGCAATGTGCTCTTGAAAGCTGTTCTAGGATCAAGAAAAGGTATTTCATGGCACATGCAAAAAGGGTGTTGTTAAATTAGCTAGGATGCTAAATGCAGGATCTGTAAGTAACCAGATGTCTAACAATGGAAAGTAGACGAAGCAGGGGGAAAAAGAAGTAGAAAAGTCCCAAGAAAACAAGAACATGCTTCTGAGGCTAACAACAAGTAAAGAAAAAGGAGATGCACCACTAGCATCTGTGCTAATTAGTAACTTGCAGGACTTCTCTGTGAATCTCTGAGATGGCAACCTAAACTGCAAAGGCGCACAAAACAAGCAGCCAGTTATCTGAAGAGACTTTTATATTAGCAGCGATGGTCAGGACAGAAATTTTATTCAGATTAGAGAAACTACCATATTTTTATCAACTGTCACACGAAAGGGTCCTCTATCTCTACTTGTGGATACCAGACAAGGCACTGCTGCCTCATGTTCTTTCCCCCCATGCAGCAGCAGGACCTCAAGGCACCCAGCAAACCACAAGGGGAGGAGCGGGTGGCAAAGGGCTGTGACATCTGATGGGAATTAGGTCATGCAGGTATTAACAGCTGCAGCAGACCAAAAAAAATTCAGCTTGCAGCTTAAAACCACTTCTAAATATTTTACTACTCATAGTCTGGAAATATCCATATACAGCACCAAGAACAAGCTGAGGAACAAATGTAAACATTCATACACACTCACAGTAAATGCAATGATATTTAAACAGAAAAATCTTTATTTCCAAACCCAAGACCCCAGTAGAATTACACAGAGCTTTGGGTGATTTTCAGTTTCCCCAGTATCTCCAGAAGCAGACAGACAATTTCAAGGGGGAACAGGTAGAAATTAGGAGAACATATAATACTTGCTGGTGCTACAGTTGGCAGATAGAAGCTACACATAGCCAAGTAGATCAGCTTAAAATTCTGCATCTTGCAAAATCCTCAGCCCAGAGAAGGCTTCACTTGGAGAGAAATCCAAAGAAAAAATCAGATTAAGTTATCGGATTCTGAAAACACACGAACTTCCTTTGACCCATTTAGCTTAACAAAAGCCCTGGCACTTGGTAAAGCCCCTTAGGCAAGTTCCATGCATTTTCTTCTTTCAAAATTGAAAATAGAACATTTTTCTCTTATTAGTTATTAGAGCAAATGTGTCATGCCTTACTAAGATAACCAGTGTGAACAGAAAACACTCTTAAACTAAGTAGCTGCTAACCCATGATTCTCAAAAGCATACACAAAGGTTGGAAGGTTCAAAGGATACTAAAGTAGTAAGATGCTCAAATCTCTGAATTAAATTAGAATCTGGCATGCAATTCCTGTGGATCGCTTCTAAAAGTCTATGTTGAAAACCCACCAATAATAAATAAACTTAAAAAGCAACCAAGCTATCCATGAAGTAATTCACAAAGAGAAAGGAATTTAGCCTGGTTCATGTCAAGTAATTCCAAATCTGCACACCCTATAAATAAAATTCCAGGCCAGATTTTTCAATTGTGTTAACATCTGGTATACCTTTCCATGACAGATCAGAAAGATCTGTTTCTCTAAGCCCTTGCATCTCTGCTGTACAGCACAGGCCCCTGGGTTACAGAAACTTCTTCCACTAAGTTCTTTATTATTTACAAATTGTTCTAGATACAAATTATGCTAGCTTCCACAAAAATTACTATAATGGAAATTTATGTTTTTAAATGATAAAAAAAGCCACAAAGGCAATACATATAAAAGTCAGATGAATTTTGTCTCTAAAAAGTAGTCATTTAAATTAATTCCAAAAGCTTCACAGTATTTCCAGTCCCCACAGAAAAAAGGATTTTTAATGTAGTTTTCAATTCACTCTTCATGCAAAGAGACTGAATTTTATTATCAAAATATAACATTTCAAGGCATTAACAATATCTGATTTAAATAACAATGTAGCATGATTGTTATTAAGTTTTTTTTATACAGCACCATGCAAAACAAATTACAGTTATGGGATCTGTCACTTCAAGAGATATTAGCAAACATTTATGACAATAGAAGTATCCTTCATATTGCTGTCAGAAATAAAAGGATCTTTGTTCTTTGGTTTATTAAGCCAAAGATCAGAGGAGGTTTGACTCTAGAGCACTTATACTGCAATATCATGTAAAAAGCCCACCCTGCTACTGCACCCAAACCCCAAAGGCACTCCAGCCATATGTGAACAACTCAAATGTGAATTTTAAGGAAACTGTGCCAGCACATCCCACTGTCAACATGGGGCAACAGCAGCAAGCTGCCTGGAAGTACCTACCCAGCTGATGAAACTCCCAAAGTTGGGATAATCCTTGTCTTGATTTAATGGGTTATATCATCTTTGCCATCACAATCTAGCACACCAGTCTCTGCTCTTCTATTTCCCTCTACCTTGCCTCACTCATTAACACTTCCAGCAGTCTGGGGGCAGAAACCAAATCTTCATCAGAAACACCTAAGAAGCATTACAGAGCCTGATCAGCCCATCCAAACTCCAGCTTCCTTTTAAACGTAGTGGCAGCCACATTGTCAGTATTAGAAAATTCAGTGAAGTGCTAGAAAACACAAGGCAGTCAAATGAAAAGACAGCACTCCATGTTTTATATTTTACTGGAAAGCGCCAAAAGAACGCTTGCCATCGTTCATTTTTCTGTCAGAGATACGATTTTTTTTTCCATTTGCAATTGATACCAAAGAGTTACCTTAAAGTCAACTTTTTGTACTTCAAGAGAGAGAAGAACCAATAATAGAGAGAAAGGGGTACATTTAACTAGAAGTCAAATGTTCCAAGTTATATCAAATTAATATCAGGTCTATCCATGCCAGCAGAATAATTTGCCTTAGATGACACCAAATAAAACTTAGGACTGCAGATCCTGGTCGTTCTTTGAATTTTGAGCTCCACAGTCTCTAGTAGCTCAATAAAAACAGCTGAAGGAAAAGCACCAATTTGTCACAGTATAGGGAACAGTTGAGATAGCCACAACACACAGAATATCACCACATAATTTCAAAAAGATTTAAGCATTCCCCCATACACAGCAACACCTTACCTCATCAGAAGGCTTCAGCCCTCACACAGTAACATCCTGCCACTTCAGAAGGCTTCAGGCGTCTGCCCTTCCTGCCCTCCAGCCCAGCCTTTTACCCCCTCACGCTGATGCACGGCACCTGTGTGCCCTCTGTTCCCTTGGCTGGTTGGTCAGTGCCCCTGGGCACTCCGTGGCTCATTGCTGGCAGGGCTGCTCACCTGCTGCTCACACCTGTAGCCCATCAGGGATGAGGCTCAGCTGCAGCCCCACCCCAATCACCACACACTGTGTGCCTACACCATTTCTATCTCACATCTATCTCACAGCAAAAATTTTGATAGGAAAAAACTCCACTAAATTTTAATTCGCCCTCTCCAAAACAGAGTAGCAGGAGTCTTCGGTTACTCCAAAGTTAGAGGATGAGGTAGAAAATGATACACAGATTTCTGAGAACTGCTGAAATTCTGCTCAATGAATTTGAACAGGCTTGCTTTGAGAACACTGACAGTCTGGAAACATCTAAAACAGCGTCAGTTTGCACAAGATCATGTTCTCTAGGGCCAGATTTCAGATTCTTGTCGTTGCATTTTTGTGAGCAAAGACTGTGATGTCAAAGTTATTAAGAACATCTTTCAGTAGTCATTTCCTTAATGCAGAAAATACTCCCCTTGAAATAAGAACCCTGAGTGGTCAATACCATGAAGTGATCGCCATCTTTTTTTCTTCTTCCTCCCAGGAAAAAAATAGGAGCACAGTTCAGACTTTGAAAAGATAGGAACAGCTGTTCCCATCTGAACAGCCACGGTGCCTTTGTTATCCAAGATCAGAGGAAAAACATTCCTTTTAAATCTTCAACCAGTAGTTCTCTGGAGAGAAAAAACTGCTTTCTGAAGAACAAATTAAGCATTCAATTAAACTCTACAACAGGTAACTACTGTTATTACACTCTTTGGGGAAAATTCATTCAATGGTATTATTACAGTCCTGTGAAAATAACTGAAATAAATCACATCAAATTGGAAAAAAATCTCTTCTCAGATCCAGCAAAATGTGCAATATAAAGAACATGCAGATTTAAGAAGGGAGAAAAATATTAAAATAGCCAGAATACTGGCATTATATCAGCCCCTGATTCCCCAATTGCAGGACTAGGTTAGCAGACACATCCCTTTCTGAAAAGATCTCTATGTGCATAAGGTCTTCTTGCACCACTTCTGGATTCTCTACTTCCCAGAATTACAAATGCATATAGAAGAATTCTGAGGTATTTTCAAACACCAAATAATGTGGCATTTGTCTCCATTGATGAAGCTTTTAATTCAGGTTAAATTACTATGTTTATGAAATAGCTTCAGGATTTATTGTATTTCCATGATAACTCATCAACTGCACTTTAGCTTGAAGGAATATAAGAAGAGAACTTAATTAACACTAATTTTCAAACTGCCAAGAGCTGCTGTAGGTTCAAGAATTTTATCTACATAGGAGCACGACCCAAATAAATAAACAAAAAGGTACTGCTTCCAGACCACTGAGCCTATTACTAAAATTAATTGGGCAATATTGACTTGGATATTCTAATCATCAAGAAAAGTTAAAGGCAAGAGTAGCTCTGAAGATACAAATTCTTTTAACTTTCTATTAAAGCACTGACCATGGTGAGTTAATTAAGCAGCATATTTATCTCTAGATTTGATATAATTTAAGTAAACATTATGTTGGACACTAGCTGCCATTTTGGAAGTAGTTCTCCAAGCTCAAGAAGGCAAAATAAAGAGAGAAAAACAAAACAGTGAAACAATTAATTTAATAAATTAAATAAATTAAGTCTTTTACCTAATTTAGTAAAACTGTTTAGGAATAAACTATTAAGGATAAAATAAAAAAAAGAAAACCACAAAATTTTCACATGAGCATAAATCTGAAAAATATTTAATATACTACGAGGAAATAAAATGTTAAAACATGATACCATGATATAAACAACATAGGTGTAAATTTGAATTTAACATCTCTATTTTATGGCTATGTATCAGAATGTTTTTCTTTTTTTCTAAACCAAATATGCTGTGGCCTTTAACATTATTAAATAGCTTATTGTGTCAAAGCCTTCTTGAACTGTAATGCTTTTTTAATAAGATGTCTGAAGTGTTTTCATGCAAGCAAATCATTATTACAGGCAAAAATCCCTTTTCACAGTAAGACCCCTTTAACTGCTAAAACAAAGATTTGCAATTTGGAATGGCTGCAAGTATAAAAACACATAATTTATAGTAAGGTTTTCTGAAAAGAAGCAAATATATTTTCATAACACCGAGGAATAGAGTGCAGCCACTTGGGTAAGATTATTAGAGTGACTAATCAGTGTTCCATGATTGTGTCCACAATCAGTCCAAATTTAATGTACTTATCTATAATGTACAGGTAATGAATATGCACTCATCTTTTTCTCTCAACAGAACCCCTGCCAGTGTGCCACGATCAATATAACAGGAGAGAGAATATATTGCTTAAACAGTGTCTCAAATCAAAACCACAGCATTACATTCCTAGCTGCAGTTAGCAGCATCTCTAAAATGTGTAAAACACTGTAAAGCAAAGCCATGAGATAGCAGGTGAGGATGGCTTCCAGCTTAGAAGAGCTCTTGAAGCTGTTACCACATTTGGTGTGGGATTTTGGTAATTGATTCTGCAGGAACCTCTGTAAGTTGCTCTCTGTTGGAAATCACTTACATCCTGTACCATTTGTTATGTCTGTTCAGAGAATCTGCACTGGAGTTGGCAGCCAAAGTAACTGGCAACAGAAATATTGTTGGCTTCAAAACTTCCTAAGTTTTCCACCCAGGAAATATTAAAAGAGGAGCGAACCTGAGCACCACTTCAGGTTTATCAGAACACACTTTTTACTTCTTCAGCCAATACAGAAGATGTCATGCCAATTTTGTCATTCCAGAAATCATTTGGCATTACCGGAGTTTCTTGTGATTTCTTCCAGTGTAAATATATCACTCAGAAACCTTTCCTGCAAATAATAAGCTGAAGGACAAGCCATTAGTCTGACCCCAGCCACACTGATCCTCAACACAGTACCCACTCCCCTGGAGAAATCTCAGTCCCTGGACCACTGCAAGTCATGCAGCATTTTGATTAGGAACAAGAACCAAACCACAAAAACTGCATCTCTGATGTCAAGAGTGAGGAGATTTCAGTGGGAGTCTTCTCAAACCATTAATTTAATCACAGCCATTAAGCCAGTACAATTACATGTCAGTAGGTGTGATAATTGCCAGCTGGAGCAGGGGAAAAGGAAAGAGCATTCATAGATAAAAATTACAGCTTAGGTGTTCTGCTAGATTGATAAAAATATGCAGGATTGGATGCAGAAATGTGTTCCAAAGATGACCTAGGCAAAGACAAATATATGCCTTGAAGGCTTGTCAGCTAATTTTCAAGAGTGGATAAACTGTCTCTGAGCAACAATTACTTATTTTTTAAATGCTCATTAAGAAGTGATTTATTGTGGCAGAGATTAGTAAGTCATAAAATCATTATATATTTACATGGAGAGGGTTGCAAATATTTTACTCCAGGCTTTCAGTTTAAAGCCCTTCAGTAAGATATGTACATTCAGACAAAGAGTTTGGTCCTCCTTGCAGATCATTTATGTGATGCTACAGCACATATTGGTTTAGAAAGTGTCCTTTAACTGACAATATACAATGTAACTACAGAGAGGAAGGCTGCAAATTTTGAAAGGAAGCTTTTTGAAAGGCCTTTTAGGCATTTACACAAGTTTAGAAGGCGATGAATTGTTTAAAATGTATAAATTCACATAGCAGAGTCACAGAAAGAAGAGCCAATTTGGAACACAAAAAAAAAAAAAAAGTCAGAAAAAAAAAATCAGCATCAGTAACAGAATTGCAGCTCCTTTTATGTGGTGCAAGTCTTCAAAGTTCCTGTACATCCACATTTTCAGAAAGAGTCCAAAATCTCTGAATATTGGAGCAGAAACCTGTGTATGTGTGTGAAATTACATTCAGATGATAAAAAACAGGTAGAGGAAAAGGAGCTTGACATGATGAAAAGCAAGCATAAAAAACAAAAAGATCATCTACTGGATGTTGGTGTTTACCAAATTCATGAATTTCAAGCCAGTCCAAAAAATGATGACATATATAACTGCCTAGTCCAAGAGTTAAGAGTTGCCTTTTTTTTTCTTTTCTTTTACATTAATCCTTTCAGTTAATCTATTTACACACATGAGCTGTTAGGACAAACATAATTGCTGCAAATTGAAAATTTAGGTCCTGTGAAAATAAGAAAAGTCATATGCCCATCTCCTATTTGTTTGGTTTGAGAATTTTAAATCTGGTGAGCTGAGGAGTTTTGCTTTTTCTTTATAGTTACCTGGAGGTATTTTCTTTTAATTTATTTGGGTTTTTTCTGGGGTTTCTTTTTGTCTCTCAGCTTCAGAGGCAAATGTCTTGCTCCATTCTGCTTGCTCACTGACCCTGCAATCCCTGCATTTGTTTTGCTATAAGGAGACACCCATAGAGTCCTGGAGGCAGAAATCAATTAAAATATCATGATCTAAAGTGTAAACTTTCCAAGCAGTCTCTCTGCTGGCTTCTCTGTGAAAGAATACTAGAGGAACAATCAGTGTTACACTCTTGAAAAAAAAAGTTAATAGGCTCAAAGCCTACTCATGAAGAGAACAATTTCAATACCCAAACTACCAGAGAACAAAGAATTTAAAATTTCACTTTCACATTGCAAGTTTAGGCAGTTTATAATTTAGTACAGATCTTTTGTATTAGCACATACTTGCACCCAAAGAACCATTCACCTGGAAACACCAACAAAACCAAAACACTTCAGATATTTAGCCTAGGCAAGTAAGAATTGGCACACTACTTCCTGTCAGGAAAAAATTACAAAATCCAAGGATTTCTAGAACAGGTAAGAGCTGCTATACCACAGTAAAAAAGAGACAAGAATCTTTTACTTCATGTGTCCATTAGCTAATCTTTTTTTGCTTGTTGAGATGATAAAATTTGAATATTTTTTCAATTTCTGCCTGAACCTCTTGTTCAAATTTCTGTCCTGGCAGGTGGTTGAAGACAGTCGATAGCCAAGGAAATGGAAAAAGAGTTGTCCTACTAGATATCTCACTGGGCTCTGAGCTGATCAATCTCTGCTCTCTTCTGCTACAAGGGAAAACAAGTTCACCAAAAGAACTCCAGCTCTTATTCTTCCCAGCTGAAACACAAAGCATCCAACTCTTTCCCCCCTTACAGAAAAGAGCCAGAAGAGCTCAAACCTCTCCAGCTTTAATCACAAGCTCATATCAAGAGAATTTGTTCAAACAACAGAAAATTTCTGAAAACTCCAATATTTTAATTTTTTTTTTCCACATTCCAGCTGTAATTGCACAAAACATAAATCACTATTTGATGTGTCCACAGCTGCTCTTGAATGCCATGATCAGGCAAATGGTCCTTACAAATGACATCTACTAACTCCAAACAGTCTAGGAAAAAACAGAAGTAGTTAAAATTATGCATTTTACCCAATGTCACTATGCAGATTCTTAGTTCCTCACACCATTAAATTGACTTAATAAGCCTATTTCTTGTTAGAGACACTTATTTCAAGACAAATGTATTGATGGGCAGATATATGCTAAAAATCCAGAAATTAGGTTGCTTTCTGGGAAAAAGAAAGAAAGAAAAGAAAGGATTCATAATAGTGCTGATAAATTTCCTAACAATTGATAAAGATTTTTGGTGGTTAAAGGTGCAAGAAGAACTGTTAACCTGGAGAAAAAAAAAGCAAGAGGCTGTGGAAGATGGGGTCAGAGGGGGAAAGGCAGACAAAAATGGGATCCAGTAGGAAGAGCACAAAAAAATAGGAGAAGATAGAAAAAGAAAAGTTCTCATCAGGAAGCATTACTAGAGGAGGGCAGATGGGAAGAATATAGATGTGGCAAGAGGTCTGCAATGCACATGCTGTTATGTGCCAACTGCAATAGCATCCCAGGGTAGTGGCATTCAAGATTACTTGGGCTTAGCAAAGTGAATTCAAACCATCATGCTTGTATTATTTAGGACCTTCTTTCAGCTCCTTTTTGCCTAGCTCCCAAAAGCCCCAACATGGGATGAATTAAATCTCCCGAGGAATATATCTGTTCTGAAGGACACTGTCATCTGCTCCTCAGTGGGAATTACACTTCATTACCAGAGCTGCAGGGCATGCTGCAAGGCCCTTGCACAGAGCTGGGATTTGAACAAGGTGAGATCAGTACTTGGGAAAGCAGCTGCTCATTGGTTGAGTTCTGTCTGTTTCTGTAATTTCAGTGATAATGAAGACCTGGAAAACAGTTTTGTGCAAGTGAATCACAGAGACTCATCCTGCTGAAACACCTCTGCAGACCTGAACAGGGTATTTTCTTTAAGCTTCAAGCTTCCTTGCTGCAATGCTCAAGCCATTTATAAGGCTTTATATGAAAGTACAGAACTACAGCCAACTAAAACGTGAAGATGTAGAGTCCATCAAATCACCAAATTGTTTTATTTATTTTTTGCCAATTAAATAATCTCCAAGAGATTGAGTCAAGTGTCTGGTGTGACTTATAAGGATAACATTAGCTATTAACATGAAAACTTTGCTAGTTTTAGTAAACCAGGAATGTTCAGCAAACATTTACACTCAAGAGGATCAAATCTGTCATGCTTAGAACAGGAAATATTACTACTCTTCTACATCAAAAAAGGGATATAAAAGTAGGAGAGTCATTGGTACCACATCCTCTGCATTGATCACAAGCATCCACCACACCTTCCTAAAACTTAATGAAAGTAGAAGAGTTTCCAAGGAGAACATCCAGTTTATCCTACCAGCATACAGAGACAAGCAAACAAAGATAAAGCACCAGTGTGAGAATGCACAATTAAGGTGTGGCTTGGAAAAGGAAGGCAACAGCCTTCATTCACAGAGAGGTTTTTGAACACATTTGCCCCATTTTTTTTTTTAGTGTTTGTTTCATTTATACAAGACCGCTGCACCCCAGGCTTAAGAATCTGCAAATTCCATATGTACACTTTTACAAAAATAGAAAAAGCTGGAAGAATTTTTGGTTCTTCTTTCCTTACACACCTTTATAAAAGCAAGTATTAGAACAACTCCCATTTAAAATTTGTATTACATAGAGAACTGTGTCTAGCATAGTCTAACCTTTGGTTAGTTTGAAACCTCAAAGAAACTTTTGTGCCAGCAACAAGATTTGACAACTGCCTGCTAATTACTTGTCTTACAGAATATTTTACTCCGTTTTCATTTAATTTATACTTGTTTTGGAGATTTAATTGGATGACAGATTTTAATTAGTCAAAAATTAAGGTTCATATTTAAACTTTGGTTTCTGGAGGTAAAAGAATTATCTTTTCAACAGTTTCTGGCCTTTACAGAGAAGATTGTGCAATCACCTCAGATCAGACCAAAAAAAAAGCAAAGCACTAGCCCAGAAGGAGGCTTAAGTGAAAAATATTAATAACATATTTTTACATCTCTGCTTCTATCCTGAAAAATAATAAGACAATGCTCTGGTACATAATTTACTATGTTTAATAAGGCAGTCAGAAGTTTAAGAACATCACAACCTGTCAGTCCCACAAAACATCCCTGGATTCTTCAAGTCAAAAGCCTTTGGTCTAGTTCATATTTCATCATCACCAATGCAGAGGACACAGTCCACTCTCATGGCTCCCCTGTCCCTCTGGGTTTCATGTTGTTTATTAAAACTGAATGTCTTATTAAGACAGCAGAGAGTAAGCAATTAGCTAGAGAAAATATTGAAAAAAAAAGGAGAAAGACACTCTTTAATTTATATGTCAAAGCTTCACATAGATATGTTATAGCTCTTGGGACACTGGTTTTAAAATTTACTTACCATTCCTAAGTCTGTGTTCGCATATTCCTTGTAAAACCATCTTGGAGAGTATATCTCATTACAGCTTGTGACACAAGTTATGATCTCCCAGTAAACCTGGGGAAAAGCAAATATGCCCCAAAGAACAGCAAAGTAATAAAATCTGACATAAAGAAACAAATTATCATTTTAAAAAATCTAATAATGGCTCCTAGCACTTTTTAATAAAAGATACTCAACTGCAGCATCTTGAGGAACATGACTTGTTTTAATTATTCATTGAGAGTTGATGGTTTATCTGAAAGAAAATGCAATTATATCCTGACACTTTAATCACTATCAGTTTGTTTTGTTCACCTGTTACTGCTAAGAGGAAGGTTACCTTCTTGTGGAAATTCTGACATTTCTGTAATTGGTTTTGTTATCACTCCAAGAGACTGAATGTATTCCTTTTATTAAAATTGTGCAAAAATTGGAGTTGTGATATTATTAAGATCGACAGCAAACATCACAAATAACCCAAACCTCAAATAAAGGTGTTTTTTTTCCCTGTTAGACGCAAGCCATATTTTGGCTTTGGGCATCAAAATTTCTACTGAGACAAGAAACACAAATCAAACACAGCCCCTTAACAAACTCGTTCAAATCAATCCATTAACCAGAGGAAAAGAAATCAAGGATAAAAATAATCAAAGACTAGCAAATCAAAGGCTCATAGGATGGGAAAAAACTCTGCTCCATCACAATAAAATGGAATTTTACTAAATTCAGCCATTAGGTTAGAGGTTTGTTTGCCAACTGGTCAAAATAAAGCAAAATAAATGACACTCTCACAAACACTGTGCCAAACTTTGGCTAGTTTCGGTATTTAAAGCATTTCAGAATATTCAGTAAGACACTCAGCTGATTTAAATATCTAGCTTCAAAATAAAGTTACCTAGTTCAGCAGAGATTCTAACCTTGATTGTCCATTATTGTGGGATGAACCTGTTCAGCACTCCTCAAGGAGCACTACACACAGACAGCTGTAAGAGAGGAAGAGGAGAGGCAAGGAAAACATGGTAAGTAACAGAACCACATCATTGCATTTTTTAGGCTGACTTCAGTGCCCATACAACTGCACTTTCATCTTTTTATTGGCCTGTCCAGGGACTTTTAAACACACTAAATTATTCTGCAAGTGAGAGATGGTTACCAGGTCACTTAGAAGGGACCTGAATGTGTCTTGGCCACGGTTCACAACACAATTTTTGGGACGGATGCTCTGACTTAGTGCACCTATGAAGGCTTACCCAGCTCCTGGCCAGCAGGGAGGAAGCTCAGGAGAGGATCCCTTCCATGCTTTTTGAAGAGGAAAGAAAAAAAAAGCTTGCAGGGTCAAGTGAAGAAGATGAAGTGCTACGACACTTAAGAACAGACACACTTCCTTTCCCCCTCAGAGTTCCACCACACCTTTGTACAGTTCAACCAAACATTAAAACACCAAACCCTTATATGTGCCAGACCCTTATTATGTAGCCTTAAAGGCTTACCCAGGTCAACCAACAGAGAAAAAAGCTATCAGGAGCTGCAGGAAATTGGATGGACCAGGTGTTTAAACAAAGCCTGGCTTCCAAAAAGCATGCAGAGTGTGAAGAGTCAACAGGTATGTCAAATATAGCTCAATGGAGAGTTATTTTAAGTTCTCTTTGTGGGATTTGGATATAAGCGAGGAAAACATAAATTTGTGAATCTGTCAATGACAGAGCTTCTCTAAACAATCCAAACTGTATGAAACTTCAAAGTGATTTAAAAATCACTTACCTAACATTAAAGTAGCAATAGGTATTTTGAAATGAAAGACAGTTTAAATTATTCCCCATGGTGCATAAGTACCTCACTTTGTGCTCTTGAAGCTTTCCAACTGTCACAGTTAGTAAATGATGCTGAGAACTCTGGCCTTTATTTCCTGCACAGGGAAAAAAACCTAACAAAGAGATGAGCATGCGTAGAATACAAGTTCAGTCATGAAATGAGACAACACCCTACAAGAACCCATCAAAAGTTACTGAAACAGGACCTTGCAAAATAGACAAATACAAATCTACTGCCCCTTGTTTTGGAAGAAAGATCCCCCTCAGATTGCCACGTAAACTCCTCAAACTGCTTTTTTCTCTGGGTCACATATGAGATCTGAATCAAAGAAATCTTTGCTTGCAGTCCCTATGCTGCATCAGTCTTCTGGGAGGAAAAAAAATCAAAATAAAGCAAAGAAACAAAAACAACAATTAAAAAAAATCACCAAAAATCCTGTACAAAAACAAACAAACAAACAAACAAACAAAAACAACAAGAAAAATAAAACAAAAAAAATCACTACACAGTAAGGGAAGTAACTCCTTTAAAGAAGAACTGGCACCTTTTTCAATATTAAATGTACTGTATGCCTAATTTTGGAAGTTAATCCCCCTTAACAGAGAGTGTGTGTGTGGTTTCCCATAAGGACAAAATGCACCAAAATACTCTTCTATGTCCACCATCCTACACGGCATTAGCTCGCAAACAACTTGTTCAGCTAAATTACATCATTCCACTCATCTTCTAGTCCTCATGCTGTGAGAGATGAAACAACATTTTGCTGCAGCCAAAAAAAGGATTACTGAGTAAAAGAATGAAAGCAGTTGGTTCCCTGTCTGTTGTTATCTATGATTTGGATTTGCTCTGGTTGATCTGTTGGGTGTTGCTGTGAGCTGGGAGAAGGGCAGGGCTGAAGACAGGACCAAAAAGGAAGGAGGATAAGAGGGGAAGGGACAGAAGAATAGGTGGTCAGGAGACAATGTAAAGTTCCTGAATATCCATCCAATGGGAAAGGCAACAGGGACCAGGGACCAGCCCCAGCTGGGAAAGGATATAAAAAGTTGCCATTTGGTTGTAGAGAGTCTTTGTTCAGCTCACGGAGGAGAAAGAGGCAGCAGGCTCTGCTGACTCATCATAAGAAAACAATTTTCTTTTGCTTCGAAGACTTGGTCCCCACTTAATTGTATCAGAAGCTGAGTTTATTTCTAACAGTGCAAATGAGATTTTCTCAGCACCTGCATACACGCATTCTAAACATGGACAACCGATAAAGTTCATCAGTTGTAAAGTTATTCTTAAAGCTAACTTAGCCTAGGGGTACACAGCTTTCCACTGAAGTTTCACCATTCCTCCTTGAGAAAAAAAGCAAAAATCCTCCTTAGCAGAAATCATAGCTATGCCTTGTGCTGAAAAACATTACTTGAACTACACTGCCTGACTTCATGGAAATCATAAAGGGAAGGGGAAGCAGAAAATCAAAATGTGGGGGTTTTTTTATCCTACTTACTTATTCACACAAACCTTATGCCATCAGATTTATCTAAATATCTTATACGGTTTGATATAGCTTCATTTTTTATTCCACCTTTTCATTTTTAAAGAAAACTTTATCATGTAATTTATTGGTGCTCTTATTAGATGATCATTTTCCAGGTGCAGGTCATGTATTGCCATTGCTTTCAGGATTTCCAGGCCACCAGTTCCTGATGTGAGACAGCGATCCCAGAGGATGACACATAGAGCAGTGAAACAAAATATCCTGACAATGCAAAGACAGGCTTGTTCTAAATTAAATATTGTTATGGTACTCTTTCGAGTGTTCAGCACTACATCCAATTGCAATAAATATTGACATGTATCTGTTCATCTGATTAAGATGAAAGATTCTCATGAAAACTTATTTCCTCTGTTTGCTAATGCACCACAACATGACAACCATTTGTTTATTCCCAGCTGCATAGTGTGAAATATCCAGGTCATTGACCTGCATGCTGTTCCTTAATTACATAGCTCTTGATACTCCCATGGAAAAAATACATTCCAGTGCAATCTAAGAAGTACAGTGCATAAATAATATACATTGATGAACTGCAGTGGAAAGCTTCTCCAGTCTGACAGAAACTTTAATTCAAAACAGAAATTAGAATAACAGGTAGACACATGGATGTGTACTAAAGCAGGAAAAGCCACACAGCTCTCTGCTTACATGTGTATTTTTCCTCTCAAAACGCTCATATCATAATATGAAGTATGACATTAATTTATGAGTTTCATCAACAACTTTTTATATTCATTATCTCCTAATACCTAAATAAAACAGACCAACATAATGATGGCAATAAATGATCAAGTGGTTACTGAATGCAAAGTGTAGAAACTGTACAAAATAGGCAGTGTACAGAAAATGTACAAAACATTGAAGAGTTGGACTCAATGACCCTTGTGGGTGCCTTCTAACTTGTGGTTCTGTGTGAAAAAGCAAACTGACAAGAAAGTATTTATTTGTACAGCTATCAATATGTTAAATGTCTATTACAACATCACCAATTTCTATGCAGTGCTCTGTTCTAAAGACAAAAAAAAGCTCAGAGCAGAAAAATTCCCCACTCAACTGTTTTGCATAATTTTGGCTTTTTAAAATGACAGCACTCACACAGTGAAGCTATGATATCATAAGCAGAGAAATAATCAAGATACTGACCACTGCCAGAAATGGAACACAGTCAGAGTCTTACTTCCAACCATAAATCACTTAAAATTTAAGTTTGTTCCTCAATTATATGATCCAAAGCCATTTCTTTAACACTTCTGGTTCAGTTCAAAGTCAAAGAAGGATGCCTATTTTCTAGATGTACTTCAAAGTTAGCCCAAGCTGATGAAAGCCTTGAGAGATCAGTACTTCTTTTCCTTTTTCCTTTTTTAATCAGTATGATGATAATTTCAGTCTGTCATGTTTAACAGATTATTTGACTGCAGTTGTTGAACACTTTTTTAATATACATCCTTCTGTATGAAGATTTTTTTTTTACGTTCTCCAAATTCAATTTATCCAGAAATCAAAAGAGTGTGTGTGTTTTCACATTGAATTTGCCTTTCTTGCTGCACTTCTATTTTTCGGTAAGAAGCATCTGGGACAACTTCAGGCAACCTTCCAAAATAATGGCATTCCCTATGGCAGAAAAAATTGCAGAAAACAAAAATCAATTCTCCTGTTATGGTCATTTAGTTCTGCCCTCTTCTTGGCCTAATCATCTTATGTTGATAAAAGCCTACAATGTATTGTTCCCTTAAAAGACATTTTGCACAACAAAGCCTGGGAATTGCTAATGCAAGCCTTAGTCTTTAAGAATATCCAAAATTCTAAACTCCATGATATACTGAATAAAGGACAACTACCATTAGGCTTCTAGTATACACAGAAAAGAACATGCAGGTTTGGAATGCAACATAGGTATTTTACAGTGAACACATGTTATCCAGAGCTCAGAAAATCTAGGAAGCAGGACACAAGCCTAGGTCTTGTCACTTGGAAATAAGCATCCTCACTCCTAGTCAAGTCTTCTCCTATCTTGGGGCATTCTTTACTTAAAACAGTCAATTCTGCACTTTTATTACATTTTTGCTGAAAGTCTTACCAACAGTACATAAGCATCATGTTTTAATTCCTAGACTGAAGACAATCTAGGTATTAATAACCCCTACTATCACCATTTCCTTAACTCTGTAAAATAATGCCATATTAAAAGAATACAACACATAACTTGCTTTTTCTTTTTGAATTAATAATGATCCTGATGCCCTACATTTAAATTGAATTTGCACAAAATCAGTTCACAATTTTAAGTTAGATGTGCACATTTATTATTACAGTGTCACTCTACAGACAGATTCAAGAGAAATATTTTACAGAGAGTAATCATCCCAAGAAGGACAAGCAATTCACAGGCACTAGATTTCTCCACTGTGAGAATTATTATATAGAAGTTATGGCTGTGACAGACAGAGCTACATTCTCTGGGCAAGGAGACACGTTGAGAGCATACCAGACAGTCCTGAATGAGGAGCTACACTGGACACACCATTGCAGCAACTCCTGTGCTTGGAAACACCCTCAAGGCATAATTTTACCTTTAGTACCTTTAGGAGACATTAGGAAGAAGCTGCTTATAGGTTAAAGACTACTAGTTTTTCTGAGCTAGTTTCCCAGTGGTGTTTGGGGGAGGGAGGGAAGAGGGGAAAAAAGAGGGGGAACTGCATCAGAAGATGGAACTTTGCACTGCCCACAAGAAAACCCAAAATAGTGAATATACAGGAATCACCTGCGCCCCAGGTCGTTCTCTGTCAGCCCTGACCAGACAGGAAGGGTGGAGGTTCCCCTGATACAATCATGCCAACCAGACTCCCATTTTGATTTAAGGCAGCAAGAATTTATTTCTCTTTATTGACTTTCGTCAAGACCTCAATAGACAGTCAAATTTCATCCCCCCTTTTAAGTTTCACACTTAGCTGCTATAAATGTTTTCCTACATCAGAAAACTAGTAAAATAATAAAATGCTAGTCAGCTACTATGTTTTTCAAAGTATGCTTCTAACAGTTACTGAAGCAGTATTTATGCCATTGGCATAGCTGTGTCCTTTACTAGAGGCAGCTGCATATATTACCATCTTTTAATGCAAGAAGTTTCCATGTTTATGATATTTTATGCAAGACATTTCACAGTTATGGAATGCAATCAGTAGCCTTCTTTCTTTAAAATGCTTTTTAAAAATTGTATATGCCTCAGAAGAAATTATGCTGTATCTTGTCACAGATTTATGCAACATTATGGTAGCAACCACTTAATATCCATAAAAATACACCTCCTTTAATATCCATGAACAAAATATAAAAGTTAAAAATTCCAGTACCAAGGAAAAAAAAAACGTTTAGTACTTGTACTATGGAGATTAAAAAAAAAACTTTCATCAGATTCATTTTGAACTCGATAAAAGTGTAAAATCTTGAACGGATTACTTCTATCACTGCTTCCCCTATTCTCAGTGGATTTACTAAAGGACTTTTCAGGCTTCAACTACATACTTAATGTGGAGTCACATTAATCAGAATACTGGCAGACAACCTTCAGCTATCCAGTTGTACAAATTCCTTTATCAGTCTTGCCCTTCTGCTGAACCCAAGCAAGCCCACCTGTTCAGAAATATCTGTAGGGCACAGGAAATCAAACATCAGGTCATGAGTGAATCCTCTTTCTTTGGAAAAGTCTCACAGGAAAAAGGTTCCACGTGTTGCCTTACTTGGCTTGAGGAGGGCATCAGCTATCTGGAGAATGTTTCCTTCATCATTGGGTACAAATCAGCTCCCAGCTGGATTTTACTTTCCCCTTTTCAAAATTCTTTCCTCCACATGCCACATCACTCACAGACTTACCAAGGCATGGCTGACCAAGCTCACCCCTCCCATCAACTCCATTAGAGATCTACAACTGCCAGGCTAAGGTTCATCTGCCCAAAATAGGAAGATAACTGAAAGGGATTTCAGAACCTGAAACAACTAAAAGGTCTTGCTTCAGGATGCCATCCATGAGCAGTACAGAGCCCAGAGCATTATTTAGAAGGCAGAGGGAGACAGCTGGAAATAAACTCTGAAATACAGGTCATCCTCAAGCAACCAACTTGAAAGTCATGGCAAGCACCTAATCAAGCCAGAAATTGCTTCCCTGGTGTCAGCTCAGATGGAAAAAGATCATCACCCCAAATAAGTAGTTGGAGGTGTATTTCTGCACAATGACAACTTTAAAGCAACACACCTATAGGACAGCATGAGACCAAACATTCTGCCCTGCAGGATTTCTCAGAGGACTCTGACTAGACTAGGAAAAAAATCCTATCCATAAAATTGTGTTTACCACATGAAATGAAGTGAGTATGAGATATTTCGTACATTCTCGAGATACTGAAAAGACTGTTGGAAACAACTTCATGGAAGAAATAAAAGGAAACCAGTTGCAGAGAAGGAGCATTTACACATGAAACATTAACACATTAAAGACACTTGGAGCGCTGGAAATGTCTGAATCCCAAATGAAACCCTTCTGAAAGAACAGAAATATTGTTCAGTGTACACTGTAACAGTTAAAAAAGCAATACATTGCTAATCTACATAAGAAAGGGAGTAGAATAAAGTGAAAGATTACATAAAGTCATCATAGAAATCAAATTAGTATTCAAGTGGTATATTGTGTTCACTTCAAGGGTCTCCATTTCAAAAGGAACAGATGATAGCTGATTATTTCAGAGACAAGCAAAAGATGTGATCAGACGTGCTTAGTCTCTATATCCAAGCGACAGGGCAAGGAATAACTTCTTAAAGAATTATAGTAAACTGACTTAAAATATAAATCGTTTAATTCCTACAAACCTTGTCTTGAAAAAGAGGCCCAGTCAAAAAATTTTTTTAAAAAAGAAAATTCAAAATTCCTCTTTATCTTCCCTTCTTCCCTTACATATAGCAGTTAGTCTGTGAAAGTCATTGCTACAAGGTTATGACCTAAATAGCAACGACAGAGTACATAAATGCTTCAAGTTAATTTTTGCAATCAGTTAGCAGTAATGACAAACAGGAGCCAAACAGTAACTTGTGAGGTCAGCCTTGCCAGCTCATGAGTCTAGGGAAGACAGCTTCTTCTTTTTGTCTTTTGGAGGAATGTTTTTGAAACCCTCTTTTCCTCTTTCATTTTGGCTTTTCTCTCTCATCACTTTTTAAGCCATATGTGGAGAGAACAAATTTTAATACTTAAGTTTCAGGTAAGAAGCCCAAACATGACCAAGGAGTTTTTTAGGTTTACAGTTGTCCCAAGCATTTTTTAACATATATACATATATACACACACATTGGAATTATTGATTGCAGACTTAGCTTCACTATTAAATTTTCTGGGGTGGAAGCAGGATGTCTTCTTTCAAGAGAGCTTTTTTATAATCACACAATTATAATTTTATAGTGGGCACTGCTAGGAGATGCTTTTATATGGGATATGATTTTATATAACATTCATACCACAAACACATTCTTTACTGCACATATTTCTTTTCCCCCAGGGATAATGTCTTTAAGCCTCTCTAAACTTACTTAACTATCCCTGGATGGGAGCCATTCTGTTAAAAAACTGAATCTGGAAAACACCACAACAAAGCAGAATTTTTAAAATAAGAGAGACTGGATTGCACTTTCACTAAAGAAAAGTCTTCACTTACACCTGCTCCAGTGTTGAATTTTGAATCCATCTTCCCTCTTCTCTTCAAAGGAGCATGCTTCACTCATGTCATTACAATGCATTGCCAAATTATCCAACTTTTTTTTTTCAGTTCAACAGGTTTTTCAGTTGAAAGTGATTATCTGCCTTTCCCTTTACTTTGCTTTTTTTCTTTTCCTGGATAGCTAATTTTTCCCAAGTTGGCATAACTGACTGAAAGTCCCAAGTTTTTTCTCTGTATGTTGTCAGTGGAAAAGAAAAGGAAGAGGGGGGAGGAGAAGTGTTCTGAAGGTTTATTCTTGGGGCTTTTTCCTTATTGTTTTTTCCTGTTAATAAAGTTTTCTTTCTACCCTTTAAAGTTTGTGCGTGTTTTACCTTCCTTCTCCTAGTGCTTATCTCACAGCAGAAAAATGAGTAAATATATTCCAGTGAGTGCACTGGTGTTTAGGCAACATTAGACCCACTACATAATTGGTGCATTAGCCAGGAAATTGAACAATTAGCAAACCAAAACCTCTACACAAGGCAGTAAAAAACTTTAGACATTTTTCACAATTAAAAAAATTACTTTTACTGTCAAATGCATCAAACTGATGAACCTGAAACTGAAGGCTAGTATGTATTTGAACACACAGTTTCATATTTACCTAAGAGTGACAATTCTACACTTTGCAACACGAGCCTGAGATCTCTGTTTAATGGCACTGGGTCTTACTCACTTTCCCTACATTTTATTTAATATGACAGAGTTCACTTGCTAAGGAGGCAGTTCATATTTCCTCCATTTTTTTCTATATCCTTCACAAAGATTGACTTAGACACGGACTATTGTCTAAAAATAACTCTTCTCAAAATCCCAAAAGCCCAGGCTTTTCACTGCAAAATACTGTTTACAAAATATTTCTGGTACTCTGAAAGAATTAGAGAGTCTAATTTAAATTTTATGACACAGAAGCCAGAGGCAACATTAAATTTTTTGGGTCTAGAAGGGACATACAAATGCCATCACAAATTCTAATCACATGCTGCTGGGACATCTAAATCTTCTAAATGTAAGTATCTTTTGGCAAGGAGAAAATCCTTTGAGTAAACATCACAACCTTCCTTTCACTATTGGCATTTCCAAATGGAGGGTCACTTCTCAGCTCCTCTCACCCTTCTGTCTTACTTTTACCTAAGTTAGATGGGAAATGTAGATACATCTTAGTCTCCTGACTTGCTAAGAGAAGACAGAGAACAAAAAACTGCCATACACAAAGATCTCCAATCTCTGATCCACCTACATCCAAATTTTTAACTGGACAAAAAAATTTCAGTTTCAGCTATATCTTAAGAGTTGCCTCCATGTCTTGGTTCAGATAAGCATTTCAGTAAATGCTTAACACCAGCCTTGTCTCTGAACACTGTATTTCTGCATCTTTGTAAAATATTCAGACTTAAAAAGCAGCACACTCTTCCACACGCACATCATTGCCTAGTCATCTAGCAAAACAAATTTTGATTTCAGCAAACAGGTTAATGCTTTGAATTAGATTAGGAATATGCATATACCCAAGAAATCAGCAGGTAGGTACATCTTAACCTGCCAGCTCAGATACAGGTTTTGGCTGGGGAATTTCCCTTGATGGGTCAAAGGTAAAATAGCAAAAGCAACAAGAGGAGCACAACTCATCAGTCAGGTCAAGGATCAGTGCAATAATAACCCACTTCTGAACTTCCTCCCTTTTAAAGAGATTCTCCACTGCCATTCAGCTATTATCGCCTTAATACGAGAATTCACAATTTGCCTATTTTATGATTGGCTTTTTTGCAAATATTAAAATGAATATTATATGTGTTATGTTAGAAAGTTATGCTGCGTTAATTTTCTTAAGTAGTGTGTTAAATATAGTTTTAGGTTATAACATAATGTTAAAATAGAAACTGCTATGTAAGAAACTTTTTTTAAAGAAAGGACTCGCACCGAGATAGCAGCCACAGGACACCTAAATCTTTCAGAGAAAAAGAATTTATTGCTCCCTTATCAGAAGAAAAGAACTTCTTCCCACCTCGCTTAGTCCTAAAGACCCCGTCAGGATTAAGAGGAAGAAGTTGACACTGACCAGACAGAATCCTGTGTTTGAATGGAATTTATGCATCATGGATGAGGTGTATGAATATGCAACAGGTTAATTGCTTTTAAGGGTTAATCCTCTGTTAACGTGGGTCCTTTTTTGGGCTTATGTTGCCTAGAAAGAGGCACCCAGACTGTCCGTAACTCTTTGTTTCTGTTGTCTCATATTGTCCTAATCCTAATCGTCCACATTTTTATTACTCTAATTATATTACTATTTTTATGACTATTTTATTACTATTAAACTTTTAAAATCTTGAAAACAAGTGATTGGTGTCTTTCACAGGAGATAAAGACATGGTGGGCACACAGCAGGGCAGGGGGGGTTTATATCAACAGGGAGTAGCAATGAACCAGCCATGAACACCTCAGCAATATCCCAGTACCACGCCCTGCAGGGATGGGCAGCTCGGCCTGGGCACCTGCTTGGCCTCTGCTCCCAAAAACTGAGCTCTCCACTGTAGTAATTACATATCCTCTGAACAGAGAGAGACATGGTTCTCCCAGGAAAATCCTGGGAAGCTGTGCAGAAGCTGGGAGAAACTTAGAGGAAAGAATTCAAACAATTATTATCTCTCTTTCTGTAACCATTGTTTATAGATCTGGTTCTACAGAGTGTGCTATTCATAGTTTACCAGTAGTGTGAGAGAAGATTCCTAAAGGCCAACCAGGTCTTAGGTCCACCATTATTTCTAGAAGAACTGTAGATTTCTAGTAATAGTGTCCTCTTCATGCCTTCTGATGATGGAGTCTCTGTATCACCTTGGCTGTCCCGGATACCCCTTTGGTAATACTCCACTTCCCTGAATGCCCTTCTCCACAGGGAGGTATCTGGTTCTAGGGAAAAGTCTTGCAGACCACCAGCATGGTTTCCAAATTATCTAGTTTGCATTTGGAGAGTTTTGGCTTGCTTTTATTCAATCTGATTTTTAAAATAAAGATCAGAGGGATGATCCCACAACTGCTTCTCCAAAGTGCTGCTGTAAATGGCAGTAAAACTGAATGTTTCTACCAGAAACCAGTTTGTCCTACGCAAAAACTGTGTGATTTTGGCTTCTGTGAGTCTGCCTGGTCCCCAAAACAGCAGTCCCCAAAACCTGAGAGCAGCAGCCCTAGAATCTCAGCCAAGGTCACTTCCTTGCACTGCACATACACCACAGTAACTTCAGCCTTTTCCTCCTGCTCCTAACTTTTGATGTTTCCTCGTGCAGAAGGCTTGAGCTGAACTGCACTCCAGGGCACCCTCGAGGAGCAGCACACCCAGCCCAGCCACCCCCAAACAGCATGTGACTGTCACTGGATGGAGAAAAGGGGACACTTCCAGGTGCCACTCACAGCAGAAACAGATCACAGGCAGGTGACTTCATCTAAAACACCCATTTCTCCACCATAAAGATATCCACAACACAAAGGAGGTGATCATCTCCAAGCATTTGCATCTCCGAGGTGTGTCCAGCCTCACTCACACCAGTCTAGCTGTACCACAGAATCATGGAATGGTTTGGGTTGGAAGGAGACCTTGAAGATCACCTTGTTCCACACCTGCCATGGGCAGGGACACCTTCCACCATGCCAGGGTGCTCCAAGCCCCATCCAGCCTGGCCTTGGGCACTTGCAGGGATCCAGGGGCAGCCACAGCTGCTCTGGGCACCCCGTGCCAGGGCCTTCTGCAGAACCTGCATGGACAAGCCAGCTTGGCAGTGGAGTGTCAGTGCCTGGAGCACACAGTGTCTGGGGGCTCTGGGGGTGTTTCCTGCCTAGGAACAACACAAAGTACACACAGGGTTAACCCAATTTTTGAAGAAACCAGAAATGATCAAAAATCACATTCCCTTCTCCGTCTACTTCAGCAAAGCTCTGCAGTAAACCTGACCTTGAACTCATGGACCATTTCCCTGCAGGAAAGGCTGAGGAACAGCCCTGCCTTCAGTGTCTGTCATCCCCCTCTTCAAATGATTGATCACCTCATTTAGCAGCAGAGGCTCTGTTCTGTGGCAGCTCAGCACAGCCCAGCTCCCTGTCTGGCACATCCTGCTGATCCCGCTCCTGTCAGGGCTGTCTTCAATGCTGTCCCAGCACTCTGAGCAGCCTCTGCCTCTCCAAACACCTCCCTGTCAGGCTGAGAGGACCCTCAGGGTGGCAAACACCAGCCAAAAAGCTGGGGCTGCCTGTGAAGCAGCAGAGATGCAGTACCAGAGCTCCATGTCTGCACAGGAGCCAGGCTCCTGCTGGGAGGCCTGGGGCTGAGTGGGAATCTCCAGTAAATAACTCTTGGTGAGAAATAAGATTCTATTTCTCCTACATTTTGTAAGCCACAGGGGAGCAAAGCCTGGTTTGTGCAGTTACCCAAGAGAGCACATGGCTGTGGGGGGATCACAGCCACTGGGGATTCACACGAGTTTCGTGTCCCACAAGAAGCGAGCCTCCCCACACTGCCCTCCCAAACACAGCAGCAGGGGACAGGGAGGGTGTGGGACAACCTGCACAGCACAAACACACACCCCTGGCAAGTGCTTAATTCCTCCAGGAGTCCCCATTCAATGCAGGCTGCTCAAGTCCCTTCCTCCCTATGGAAATGCTGCAGCAGGAGGCAGTGACACCACGTCAGTCCCCATCTGCCTCTGCCTACCTTCTCCTGGCTATTTTTGGAGAATCTCTGCAAGTCCTTCCTCACTCAGAGAGAT
>JAYDZK010000202.1:6844236-6893607 GCA_034509185.1 Euphonia xanthogaster | reverse complement strand
TCTGCTCTGCCCCCTGGAGCTGCCTGCAAGCAGAGGGTGCTGTTCCATCCCAAGGGGATCACCTTCAGCCAGCCACACCATTGTTTTCCAGCTGTTCAGTAACTTTGGGATCTCAGAGCTTGCTCTCATTTCACTCTCACTTATAGTTTCCATATTCTCAACATCTTTTGCCAGGCAATCATATTGATAAGGCTTTCCTGTTCCATCTTCCCCAACATCCACTGATGTGTTCTGTTGTGCTTCAGTTTGTATGAAGCCAGTGGCTTCTGTGCTGCATTGTAGTGAAGGTTTGTGAGGTGGGATGGGCTGGAGGAAGCTGCAGAAGAAGAATGTAGAAATATCCCTTGGCTGGGTCTGGCAGCAGGGGGTTAAGGAGCTGCTGGTGGATTTACAGACCAGAGCTGTCAGTGCCTGTTCACTGTTTCAGCCCCAGGAGTGTTTTGTATTTGTGGGGACCCCAGTGGCAGGGAGGAATGATGAATCTGACTCCATGCTCTCAGAAGGCTGATTTATTACTTTATGATCTATATTATATTAAAGAATACAGAGAGGATACTTACACAATGCTGAAAAGATAATAATGAAAACTCCTGACTCTCTCCAGAGTCCCGACACAGCTTGGCACTGATTGGCCAGAGAGTAAAAACAACTCACACCAGAACCCAATGAAACAATCTCCAAACACATTCTAGGTGAGCACAACACAGCAGAAGCAAATGAGATGAGAATTGTTTTCCTTTTTCTCTGAGGCTTCTCAGCTTCCCAGGAGAAAAATCCTGGGTGAAGGGATTTTTCAGAGAATGTGAATGTGACTGTTGAGCAAGTGTGTAGACACCCTGGCCCAGGGAAGTTTCACTTTCAACTGCAATAGCATTGGAATTTGTTCTTTTCTTCACCAGTTCTGAACTCCAGTGCAATTTGACTGGCTTGCACAAAGACTAGGAACTGTTTGGTTGCGGAAAGAGCATTATTTGCTGAGTTTGAAAAAGTTTCAGTCTCAAGAATTTTTATGCCAATTACACCAATGTTTTATTTTGATGATGGTTTGGAGGACACTACACAATTATCACAATCCCATGGACAAATAATAAAGACATAACTGGAAAGAAATGGATTTGTACAATCTAGATCTGAGCTTATGCACTCTCCAAATTGTGATTGTCCTAGGAACACTGCTCTTCTAAGCTCTCTGCAAAAAAATATAAATACAGTACATCTGATAACTCTGCAAAAGAAAGTAAACACTAAGACCCTGACTCTTAGTTATAAGGAACTTATCTGAAGCAGTTGCACTGAAAAGAGTGTAAAGCATCATAATACATGATAAGAAGTGCAGTAACAGTGGAATTTTGGAACAGCGCAGAAAAGGGGCATATTTTAATTCAAAAGTCATTCACAAGGAAGCTTCTCATGCATGAGAAATGGCTACAAAAATACTTCTCACAATCTGGAGAAGAGAAAAATCTTTACATGCAATAACAAGGCAAGAGTATAAGTCAGCCCCCCAAAAATGGCATTAGAAGCTCAGAAGCTGTTTCAGGAGGGGAAAAAAAAAAAAGGAAAAAAGACAAAGATCTTCCCAGTTTCACCTAATTAAAACCCTTGTCTCAAAGCAAGACCGTTTTCTCAGGTCTATCAGGCCATTTATCTGAGATAATACCTGTTGCCTTTAAAAATTATTTATGAATTAATTTTTTTTGTCACTCTAAAGAAAATTCAACTTTTTGCATCATAAGGAATTAAAGAAAAAAGAGAGGCAAGAGAAACCTACTGGTTCCCAGCCTATTTTGCATAACTGCTCTCTTTTTCCTTGAGATATGTAGAAAACAGTTTTGGATATCTTGATATACACCTCAGGTTTTAGGAAAGGAGGGAAGGGCAGTGGAGGCTGGAAGAACACAAGAGAACAAGGAAGGAATTTTCTGATTAGATATAGCTTATCTGGAGATAATTTTTAATTCATTTTTTGCATAGTTTTCAAAGGGCAATAAAGGTAGCTACTGCAACTGCCATTGTGTTCAGAAGCCATAAGTAAAATCTGGCTGAAATGTGGAAACAAGGTAATAATCTCTGACACCAAATACTCCTTGCCACATGAATATCAGCTGCAGAACATAGAATAGATATCCTGGCAAGCCCAGGTCTATAGAATGCTACATTATTTTGCAATTTAAATTATTTCAAATTAATCTCATTCAAAACTCTTTCACAAATGAACTGTTGTGTAAAGTCATAGCTTGCACAGAGAAAATATCAAAAATTTCAGCTTTGTGCTTCTAGGCTAGATCTGTAAAAGACATAATATTGAAAGACAACCCATACACCTAAGGTAACATCCTACCCCACGAATTCCACTAGCATTTTTCCATTATTTCCAGAGGAAAGAGCTTGTCTCACTCTTTTATTCAGTTTTTTGTCAACTATCATAACTGTGCATTTGGTAATTATTCTCTCTTAAATCAAAAGGCATCAATGAAATGGTTGGTGCTATCCCACTGCATTTTCTATTTATTAAAGTGTTAAGAGCAATTACCAAGAAAAAAAAGTCCCCTATCATCTTTTACAAAATGTGGCTGCAATACTATCAAGCCACATATATACAGAAGTGACAAATAGCCATAAATACTACACACAAGCAAAGTTAATTGGGAGTCTGTTAAACTTGTACTTAATGAATTAGGAGTCTATGAAACTTGTACTTCTATTATTCCCCAGAATTCTGTGCACTGTGTATAGGCACTCCTCTCTTTCTGATAAATGCTTGGTTAGCATGCACCCTTGCAATGGCTTCTCAGACCTTTGCAGTGCCATTAAACATCTTTACATCTTTATTGTTTCTTTATTTTTTGGTTCTGCTCACATAAGACCAGGACCATTAGGCAGAGAAAGAATTTATCTCAACAGAGAGAGCAGCACATGAAATGTCCCAGCTCAAGACAGCAGAATACTTGCAGGGTGTCAGGTAGTTATATTTCCTCATCCATCACCACAGTAATGTACAGAACTTTTATGTTACCTAACTCATTTATTGATGGAAATGTGACCAGTTTAAAAACTATTTAGGCCCACCAAAAAAATCTCTTAATTGTGATTTATCTCTAACATGATTTTGGTGGCCCTGATGAAAATATCAGCAATACTTTAAATTACAATTTTTCAAAGAACATCTCATTTAAAGCTACAAAGACAGATATATTGTCATTTAAAATTAAACAAATGATAATTACTTCGTAATAATGGGAATGAGCACCAAAAACATAACACAGTAGCTGTACGAGCACTTAATCCTTCCTTTTTTATATAATGATACTACTTATTTTAAATTAAATATCTTTACATAATGCTGATAACAGTCACAGAGTAACCATGCTCTTAATCACCTTATGACTTGAGAAGAATCATAAAACATAGGCCTCATGCTATTGATTCCCAAACATGTCCTTCTATCTGTTTTCCCTAGTTCAATTTTAGGGGCTGTACTAAAGCCACCTCCAGAGACTAAAGAAATATTCATAAAACACAATCTGAACACTATTTGGATGCCCAGGATTTTCAAATAAAAGAGTTTAGCTTTAAAGCTCCAACACAGTTAGCAAATATTCCCTAAGGGAAGAATTATAAAAAGAAAAAAACTAAAAAATCTTGGCAAGTGAACCTGTATCTACAGCATTCATTAACTGTGATACAGCAGTTATATGCCCCCAAACTCTAAACATGCTCTCTATGCAAATAACACAGGTTTAGCTTTAAATAATGAGCCAACTTAAACCTAAATGCACTTCCAGGGAATCAGTTAGAGCTAAGCCATTGCTAAATGTGACCCATTGTACACCACTGGCTTAAAATGGGCTGTTTTATATGCCTAAACTTCTGATTTCATGCTGACATTTTGCCAAGCAACCAACTCGGCAAAAATTGAAGTAGTCTTTAATGAAAGTTTCAGTCAAACTATATTCTTCATCAAAGCATGTTTGTGCCAACCAATAAACAGAGAGACACCAGCCTCACAAATTCAAGGTACAGCTACTCAGAGCTATTGTCAAAACACCAAAGTATTGTGAATTTAAAACCATGGCCTCATAAGGAGCCTTTTCCTTGAGAGAAGGCATGCTGCCATATGCAGACATAAGACACAAAATGGCTGTCTGTTTTCTAGAACAGACCTTTTCTTCCAACCATAAATGTCAAAAATTTGTGTCTAACAAAATGCATTTTCATAGCTAAGCTTTATAAATTTTTAATGTGATAGAGAGGATTCTGTCAAAAAACTCCCAAATAGTTCTCTTGGCTGTGAGGTCTCCATGTACTATTAAAAGTGTGTGAGAAAGGAGGGGTCAAAATAGTGACAAAGAGCAAACACTTTGGGCTGAATTACTAAAGGATACTGGAGAGCATTTCCTTCACTGTATCAATCAGTAGAGATGGATGTGCTAAGCATTGGAAATAAACTATTTTGGTAAAGCAATTTGGTACTTCTCCAACTTTTAAAAACTTTGCGAGAAGTGTAAACTTTTCATTTAACTTGCACCTTTTAAATAGCAGATAGAAGGTTAGAAGAGTGAACACAGCTTAATTTCTCTGGCTAGTGCATACCTGACAAGAAGGTATCTCATCAAAGAAATCCTATTTAAGGGAAATAGAACTAACTCTTTGAGCAGCAACACAGAAAGACCTTGTTTAAAAAAAGAGAGAGATTCTTGAAGCTGCACACTTTCCTTTGTCAGCTGTCATTTCTCTGGTTATAGCATGCAGATATCCCCTGGTTCCTCAAATTCTTAAGGCTCCATGGGCTAAATTTCCCAAAGTAAAGGATGCGGGGTAATGTTTTAAATTCTGGTAGCAGTAGAGGGAAAAAGGCAAGGCATTCCCTATTGTACTGCTGTAAAAACATGCTTCAGTAAGTAGCTGCACGCTGTTATTTTGGCACTTTTAATAAACTGCCATCAGCAGAGATAAAAAAAGATTAAGTTATTTGATTTCAAAATGTATTTTAGGTCATTTATTTTATTTACTGTTACTGACTTTTATCTGCAACAGTGGCATACAAAGCAGTCATTTCTGTGATTTAGACACCTGGCCATCTCATTTTCACTCTTCATACTCCAAGAAAAAGCAAAAAAAACTTGCACACAATACTGACAGTTTAAATTCAGCAGAGCTGCAACATGACATGTCAATCTGTTGAGATATAGCATGCAATTACCACTGTAGGCCACTTCAAAATTATCCTCCTTTCTTTCATAATGCCATGTGGGGAGGGAGACGTGCTGGCTTCTTAAGTTCTTGCACTTCCTCGCTCTAAAGATCTCCACTGAGTCAAAATATCTGTCAGTCTGCAGATTACATTGTCGTCTACTTTCAACATCCTGATTTCCACTGAGACAAAAATCAGGTTTTTTTATTTTTTAAGCTGCCTTATACTTCAACAGAGATGCCAAAGTAGCAGCAAAACTAGACGTGATCCTCTCTACACAGCTAAGTTTTCTTTATGCTAAATAAATCAGTTTCACTCTCTTCTAAAAGGGTCTTGCCACATTAGATTAGATTACATGTTTCCTCTGCCCTTTCTTCTGCATGTGTTATAATAAATCAAAGAAAACCAAAAAGTGACCTTAGAGAAACAGACCTGTTAACTGGACTTGATGAATTTTCCCAATATTAATGACGGCTGTGAAAACTCTCCACATACATTTTGTCAAAATTTTTGTCCTTCTAATACACAAAAGCACCTAGGCAAGAACAAGACAACAACTGAAGTATATGGCATCCATTCAGAAATTAACAGAGATCTTTCATTCCACCCTGCTGAATCCATGTCCTCTCAGCACATCTAGAGTCAAGGTGAGACCCAAACAGACAGTTTTTAAAGGGGAAAAATAAAGCATAGTAGAAAAGGCAGCTTTACAAAATACCATAGATCAATATATTGATCTCTCTCAAGTAAACATTGGGGAGCTATGAAGCTTCATGAAGAGCTACAAATTAAAGAGCAGAACTATAAAGGGAAGCAAGTAAATAGCTGCTTTTCCCATTTATTTTTAGCTTCTTTTCAGCCTCTGTTAGGAAATATAAATAGAAGGTGAATTTATATATTAATAGAAAGGCCATTTATAGATGTATTTATTCTGAGTAAAGCTTGACAGCAAAATCTACCTTGGCAGACCAACAGCTTCCTAGACCACCACATTTTCTCTGTTGGATGAATTAGTTTCTGACCATCACCAGAAATGCTTGAACGACCATATTTTTGATGGTACCTTCCATAGCAAGGCATGTATGTTAACCAGCCTCTGGATGATGATTTTGCTCATAGGAGTTCTGAAAATGCTCTTAAGCAGCATAAAAATTAAATTAAAACTAAAATCCCAGCATTAAATAAATAGTTGACAGATGACACCACGGGCATGTTAAACAACCATATTGTAAGCATTCAAAACTTGGCAGAAATGTAATGTTTCTGTAGTGCACAGAGGACCTCAGAACTGCTTAAGGAGACCAGAATTAAAGAGCTGTCAGACTGCCAAAAAAATGTCATTTTAGGCAGCAGATGTGTATCCTGTCAACAGCTACTTTCACACAACACAGTAAACCAATGGCAGGCCTACTTTTTGGTTTTGTTATTAACAGATTACTGCAGGGGATGTAAAAAGAGAAACACATTCTTCTGTGACAACTGGAAAGAATAGCATGAGCATAAAAGAAAAAAAGAAAAGAAAAAAAGCAAAGCTAGGTAACCACTTGCTGGTGTTACAAAGGCACCGTGCTGCAAAACAGATACTCAAAATCTGGTTTCTGTATTGCAGACAGAAAATAAATTATTAACAGCTTTGCTTCGTGGGCTTCTAAGGGATTAATATCCAAAGTAAAATTTTCTACCAGCACAGGTGTTTATCTTTGACATCTGCTGTTAGGTATTATTAAATCAAACTGGGAATTTACAATTCAATTACATTGCTGTTACCTACAGCAATGTAATCCGGAACAATAGTAAGTCCAGTCCAATGTAATGCCAAGAATTCACCAACAAATACCAACACCCTCATTTGCTGTTTGCATGATCTGCAATTCACAAAGCCTTGGAGACTTTTAGCTAATGACCACAGTCTTTGATCTCCAGAAAATTATTATGGCATGTGTAAAAATGAGATTCAGAAGAATTATCTTAAAAGGGAAATTAATTTTGTGATTATATCACATATTTTAAAAAAACTAGAAAAAAAGAAAACAAAAGCACAGTTTAAATTCCAACAAAATAAAATGATCTATGTATTCATCATCCATATTCAGAACACCATGAAAGACATTCCTGAAGATAAAAGATAGTTCCATGAATGCATTTGCAGCCTGACACGCATATTCATTTCAGCATATTGCACCATTAATTATTCCTTTATAAACTCTACTAAGATAATTTGTCACTCATTTACGTTTCAAGCCTTCTGAAAGTGACAAATCTCCTACATTTCTAAGTACTGTTGAAGGTACTTAAGAAAAAAGCAGCATTAATTTTTCAAGCTCTTTTATACATATACCACAAAGCAAGAAGATTTTGTCACTGAGTAACTTGGTAAATTTGTGTTCAAATATTCCCAGTCTTGGTTGAAAGGCTCTTTCTTCTTTCAAGACACCATTACAATTAACATCATGATTTAATTCTAGTCTTTCTAAAATGTCATAAACCAAGGTATCTTCAATTAGGTGTACAAAGGATCACCTCACTCCTCGGTACAGAACATAGAAAGCATTAAAGCCTCTGTGAAGTATTTGGAGTCATTAATATCTGCTGATGGGACATAATTGACTCAACTGCTAAATGAAAGGCATCTGTGGTGTCTTAGGAGGTGTCATGGACCATCAGATATTCCTGAAGCATCTTCACATTCCCAGCATTACATTACAGTGTGAAACTCCCAACTCCAGGGGAGGTATCTGGGTGTTCCCTCCTGAACCTGAGCAAATATAAACCATGGAAATTTGGTGTTTTGGTGGTCTTTCCTCACCCCTGGTGGGTTGAGACTCAGACCTCAAAATTGCATCAAGTGGTGGGATCCAACAGGCAGAGACTATATCCCTTTGTACTCTTATCCCCTGCTTCTACTGCTCTTTGCCACAAAATTTTCTGTTAAATAAAAATCTGCACTACTGACTTTGCCATTTTGTCTCATTTGCACCTTAATTTGGGCAGAGGCATCACTGTAAGAATTTCAATAACTGGATCGTAACATGATTAAAACATTTGTTATCTGTGTAGTTCAAATTCTCAGGGAGTTTCCCCCCACCTCACTTATTTCTCTCTGTACCAGCCAAGCATACAATTCTCAGACAATATCTAATTGTAAATATTCTATAATATGCCCCAGAAAAACAAAAGCTGACCCATTTCCATATTTCATCTGTAAGAAACTTTTTTGGGAAATTTTGTAAGATTTAAATTCAAGCATATCTATATGGTTCACTCAGAACTCTAGTTAAGGATTAGGAACATAACTTGACATTCCTGCTTTGAAAAATACCATCCCCCCCAGAGAGCCTGAGAAACCTGCTGAGAGGAATTTGCTTCTATCTGTATCCTGGTTCTGGCCAGGATGGTTTGGAGGGTTTCAGTGGGAACACTAAACTGGGGAATACTATTCCTAAACCATGATAGTCTAATCTTAATGACACAGTTTTCCTGTGGTGAAAGAGGTCACTGAGAAGGATTGCAATTAATCATTCTCTCCCTAAAGATGTTTCCAGCATCACTAATTCTATTCATGTTCCCACTGATTTCATACTCTTCATAAAAATTCTCGATTTTTATTCTTCAGTATAACTAGGAAAGAGATTGCCTGAGATCAGTGTCATTAGAAAGAGCCTGCTAGACTTGGTATCCTTTCCTTTCCTGCTAAATCACAGTCAGCAGCTTCAAGCTGAACAAACAACTTGGTATTGTAATATCAGCAAAACCCCACCTGTCAAAAAGCTTGTTAGAACTCCTACAACTGGGCACTTCAAATACAATAGTTGAAGTAGATTTCTACAGATTTTAGTACCATGTTTTTCCTTGGCATGCCCAGTACTCTCCTTGTGCACAAGCTGTCCCCACCTGCCATGTTTTTGTAAATGAGATTTTGCAGCACACCTTCCCTAGCACTGCACTCTGGGCACACTGATCTTCCAGGCTCCTCAGCAAGGACCTCCTCTTCTGGTGCTGTAGTTTGGGCTATCAATTAATCATTTCAGAGGCATATGACTGCTGAATCAAACATTACACAAACCATGTAAAGGTTTCCAGAAAGTACACTGTGCTTTAAATAGTACAAGAGATAATACAATAGTAATGAGAGATAATACAAGTAAACAAAGCAATAAAACTCTTCCACACATCCCTTATTTAATATCTGCTGGCACCTAACATGAAAAATCTAAGAGTAACCACATCCAGAAGTCATTTACCTACCCACCCTGCAGTAAAATCAACAGGATTTAGGTACATACGTGATTTTGAGAAGTTTATTATTGTCTTTTCATTCAAGCTGTCTTTAAATCACCCATAAAAACAGGACTTGGGTAAACAGTAAGTCCTGAATTCTGTATGTACTGAAGCCTGTAGAAGAGGTCAAACCTACCAAAGCATTTTAGGCATCTGATTCCTACTGACTCAACAAGGGTTAGAAGCTTGTATGACACAGAGCATGGGAACCTAGCTCCAATTAAACAGATGGTTTGCAGAACTCAATAAATACAAATTTGCCATTTTGGAGGCTTAGAGAGATTTCATTAGAATGAATTATATCTGAGAACCTTGATGAAAAAGGAAATGCCTCATTTTTTTTTTTTTCTATGGCATTGCAGACCTACTTTTGGTTGTCACAGAAAGACAAAAGCAAGACTGTCATGCATCTTATTTCATATCTTACACCATGTGTTTTGTCTGAAGCTTTTGCATTTCCAGAGTATTGTATACATAGCCTTTACGTGTAAAACCGGCCTTTTTGGTTTTATGTCCAAGAAAACTGTCTCAAAAGCTTAAAATTCACCTTGCCCATTAAATAAAAATTCAAAGTCACAATATTATCTGCACTCCAGAAATTATTTCAGTAATATTTAAGGTTACTGAAAATGAGAATTTGAATGGTATAAGAATTTTGCAGCAGTGTGAAGAACATATGAAGATGAAAATTTTTGCAACACAGGATAGCATTTTCATCAGAAAGTTGTATTTAATGGACTCAAGTCTGAAATACTGAAATCATATGAGATATCCTATTTTCATATTATTTGACATCAGACCTAATCACTTTGCTTGACTTGATAAATCTTATAGAATTACTGTCAAGCTATATTTGGCTGAGAGATCTGTTTATATGAATATGATTCGTAGTTTTGCTGCTAAGCGAAAAGATAAATCCATCTGCTCTCTTTCATCTCACCTTTTTATGAAAAGCTTGCAAGATGAAGCCTGTAGCTTTTTTTTTTTTTTTTAATCTTGCTTTGGCTGTTCCATTTTCAAATATCAAAAGAGGGTTTTTCAACAGCCTACTGAAACTTCTTTCCACTGAGGCTATAAAACACCATTAATTCTTTGCTCTAAAACTTACATACCCAAGGTGGTCACATATTCAAATGCTCACCAGCCTTCTGCTTCGACCGAAGTGCAAAGCAATGTCATGAGCCAGATTTACTCTATTGAGTTACTCCATTGCAAAGGCCTTAATACTGAGAGCCCAAAAAGAAAGGCAGGAGCTTTCCCTTCCTTATCTCTTAATATTTTGAATCTCCTAAATATCTGGGGGCCTGTCTTCCTCTGTTGATATACTTGGTAATTTCTAGACCAACAAAGTCTTCAAAATAAGGTTAAACACATTCCATTTTAAGCAGCACCTGTGTAGTTTTCCTGGAGCACAGAGCCACTCACAGGGAAAAGAGACACCAATGAGATACCCACCTAATCTGCAGCACGGCGTGGCTTCCCAGAAACCAGATTAAGGGCAGAAATAAAAGTAAACCAGAAAGGTTCATGTGATTAGAGGAAAAGATCTTTGCCAAGCACAGGAGCAGGCACACAGAAGCTGCTCAACAGCAAACAGAGGAGTTGCTCTGTAGTTACAAGAGATTTATTAATGTTTACAGATCACAAAACAACATGATTGGTCATGCATGCTCCATCTTCCTTTGTCAGTCATCTGGTTCCAGCTGGGCAGACAATGCTAACTGGAAATTCCACCTTTGCTGTTCACTCAGGAGATCACTGACATAGTGACAGATTTCTTCTTGTGAAATTCGGTTACACATCACAGGTTAAAATTTATAATAATGCCTGGCAGTAAGCTGCAGTTTATATTTTATATCTTTTTCACAGAAGTACCCCTGAATGGACAGAGGCTGATGTAGCAGTTCCTTCACTGTATATACCTACTGTATTTCTTTTCCTGTTTATTATTCATGAAATATTCAGCAGGAGCATAGGGCCCCCTGCAGAGAAGGAAACCAGGCCAGTTCTCATGCATCTCCCTCCTAGAAAATTTAGGCAGCAGCAATTTTTAAATAGAGGGTTGGGGCTACAGAGAAAATCTTTTATGACAACCCTAAAATCTTACAGAAACATCTTTTAGAGAAAACTGGGGGCTTGTGCATTCACCCCCAGCTCTTCCTATGATGTTCCTACATTCAGAGTTTCTAGATTCAGCTACGGTGTGTACAACACTTGGGATTAAAATGGGAAGACATTTTTTTGTGTTTCAAGTACTTCAAAATGCAGCACCCAGGCTGTGGACATGGTAGGGTGCTAAGCTATCACTTTGGGGGTTTTGTTGGTAAGCAGATTTCCAGGCCTACTTAAGCCTCTACTTAAAATCTAGGTGTTGAGCTTCATAATTTTCTAGGAGTGAGAGCTCTCATAATTTTAAAGCCACTTCCTCTGAGATTGTTGGAATTTGTAAGACAATTGAACAGTATAACAGTCTTATTGGACAATAAGACTGTCACTGGACAAGTTCACATTACTAGTTTAGAAATTGCTGGTCCATCAGTTTAGAAAGTAAGTTTTTCCTCAAGAATGCAGATATATTTCCAAACTTGCCATATATCAGGGGAAAAAAATTATTGAAAACTTTCATTCATCTGCCTTTTGCCAGAGCTTTTACAAAGCAAAGTTTATAAACAGAAAACATCTGGATGATAACAAAGATACCTTACAGACAGATAGCACTTATGACCAAAAAAAAGTAACCAGAACAGAGTTGGCTCTTCTCTTGACCTCTACAAACCTGAGCAGGCTCTCAGCTGGACACAGTAGCTCCAAGAAATTCCCTCCCATTACTCTCCATCTTGTATTCCCATTAGTAGCTAAAAGAATGTATTCCTGACAAGGATCACTTGAAATACAGATTATGGTGCTCAGAAGAACCATGGTGGACAGCCTGAGGTAACGTCAACTGTGATGTACTAGAACTGCACAGCAACACATATATTAATCCACGGGCTGTTAACTACCTGTTAGCCTTCAGGATAGTAAACATTGTATTTGTATTTCTTCCTAAAAGAAAACAGAACTCCTGCTGCTCTGTTGTTATGCAATATCCAGGCAGGATTTTTCCACTCACTCCTTCAGAAGGTTGGTCTTTGTATGTGACACCTCCTTTGATCCTACCCTTGTCTGTGTGCCATGGTTCATAAAGAAGATAAATTAAGAGCCACATTTACTCGTGTTCATTATTTTACCAAGTGGCAGGTCTATTGGCCATATTAGTGATGTCACAGATATTCTTTTCATTTCAGTCATCTAGAGTGGCATTTGGAAAAGGGTATTTTCTACTTAAAATCAATATCCTCTCTAGCTGCTGTAATATTTCTTTGTACTTAAAAATGTTACTCAGAGTATAAAAGTCATTGATTACAAGCAGAAAATATACTTACCAATTACCAAAGGAGAGTGGAAAAAATAAAAAGTGCTCTCTAGTTCAAGTAGTTCCAGCTGGTGACACACCACTACTAATCAGCACATGTTTCAAAAGCACCAGGACCTTCTCAAGAAAATGCTTGGGTTTTCTTCTTCTTGAAGCACAAAGTGTGGTTTATTCTAGTGAAAACACAAACCCAGATTTCTAATGCTGAATTTCTCAGAGATATGCTTTCACAGCAACTGAGTCAGAATATACTGTTCTTGAATTATGGTCAAGAAAAAGCAACTTGGCTTTTTTTTTTTTTTTTTTTTTATGCAAGCTTTCCAGACTATTTAACAGAATCTGAACAGATGAAGAGAGCAGATTTAAAGGATTAGAAATTTGTCCTTTCTTCTTTGGGCTGAAGATAAAGTAATAAATTGTGTACTTGATTTTGATAGGTTGTGATAAACTAAGAATGGTGTTATAAATTACTATACAGTAGAATATAAAAGTTTGGAAACAGCACTTATTTCTTTGTTTGTCCTTTTACCTCCAAGCCTGCTGCAACCACTTCAGCATTTGTTTATTTTCTCCACTGTAGCTGGCTGCAAGGAAGTGTCATGGACTTATGTAGTACCTCTGGTCATGTACTTCTCATTTTCACATTCCCCAGCCATGAGTAGGGTGTGCTTCATATAATATGATGGAAGAAGAAAAGTCAAAAAAATAGTTACATAGCTTGACATGAGAAACAGCCAAATGACCATATTATTAAAGAGCTTGGCTAAAGGAACAATTTTCAGTGACATTATGATATCTAATATTGAAGTTAAATCACCTAATAATATGTACAATAATTTCTTAAATTATATCCTTCTATACTTACACAGTTTAGTTATTTAAGAAAGTAAAATAAACCCTTTCATAAATTTGCATCCTCTTTGATAGCCTTGATAAATGAGAAACAAATTCCAACTCTCTTCTTAATGATTCTTTCCTTTTGAGTGTCTTTATAGTATAATTTTAGGTACATCCCAGACAGTTACACAAGTTGCTTTGCAAGAAATGCATTTGTGTGGTTTTGGTATTAGTAAAAATATTCTGAAAAAGTATTTAGGTACTGGTTTATTTGGCAAACCAGAGAAAATTTGGCATGATTTTTTAACATGACCCCTAAAACCAATAAATTCTTTGGCCATCTTCTCTTCCCAACAAATTCCTCCTTCCTTACCCTGACATTATACAGTCATTCAAGCAGGCAGAGCTTCTAGGTAACACTGTTAGTGAGTTATTTACATTCCAAAAGGATGTTTTGGAACAATTTCAAATTCTAAGCCATTCTTGCATAAAACAGAGTGCCATACCTTGGTCAATACTGAGCTCCATTTGACAAAGAATACCTTGACCAGTATGACAACAAAGATTGTTAATAAAGAACCTACAGATTCATCCTTCCAAAACATTTTCTTCTATTATGAAATTTTTTCACCACCTGTACGAGTTGCTCAGGTGACAAAGAAACACAGAAAATCAAAACTACTACAAGAAAAGAAAAAGTCCAAATATATAAAGTGGCCAAAATAAATTTCATTTTCCCTTACTGAACTTTGAAAGCATGCATAAATGCAACCAAAAAAAATTTTTTTTTTCAAGAGATGGAATGCATTTTGCTATGTTTTGATTTGTTTTACAGTATGGAGACCAGTGACATTCATGGTTTCCTCTGTGAAAGGCTGGCACACTGTCTATTTGCATCTGTATTCTTATTTTTAATAGAACTTTTTTATGCAGCTAGCAAGTGCCTTTTCTAATAGCACTTCATTTTAGAAGGGTGCTTGTACTTACAGTAAGTTCTGGCAGCATGAAACAATATAATACAATTACATAATCTTTATATGCATATTGAACAACTTAGGAATTTTTTTGAAAGTCACAATATTATTGCACTGAGTTTTTTATTTGGCTTAATAGCAGTAATAGATATGTACACAACAGATGTGTGCTGCCCTGACAAAGCATGGGGTGCTGCTCCAGAATTTTCTTCTTCTTTTCTTCATAATTTGTACTTAAATGAAATACTTCAGTGGAGCTCAGTCTATAATAATAAGGTATGTTTAACCTTAGGGTTACTCATACTTGAGGCTCAGCAAAATGAGAAACCACAGAATTGCACACAGGGTATAGTGAAAACCAGTTCAGGTAAAGAAGACAGAAATGTGATCTTCATAGAACTATAATGAGGTTTTTTGAGCCTTTTTAGTCCCTAGGATTTACCAAGATCTGTGGACAGCTCAGTTACTGAAGCCCTTCTTGGTGCACCCCACAACTGAACAGTCATCCTGAGAATATCTCTGTTTCTGCTACTTCATAAATGCAAATTTACTTTAAGCAGGGCACAAATAACCCACTCATTCATCCTTGGCTACAATCAGAGGAAAATTCAGGTGCTGAGCTACCAGCCATGCATTACTTTTTGTTACAGAGAAATATCTGTAGAAATATCTACAGATCTTTCTCTCCCTGGCCAGAAGAAGGACAAGACAAGGTGATGAAACTGTTAATATAAATCTCAGGATCACAGTGAGGAAACATATCTTTATTACAAAAAGTGTTCTAGAAAACCCTCTAAACTGTCATCATCCCATGGTCTCTAAAACATATTACTGTTGTTCATTTCTCAAAACTTCCACCTGAAAATCTGGGTTACCTTGCAATGTCTGGCTGATCTCCTGCCTTTCTCAAACAGAAGAAACTGAGTGTGTAGCCTAGAACAGAAAGGAATTCTTGCATCTCCAGCCCCCAGGCTAGGAGAGACTGTGCTTCCCTTAACATGAGCATTCACCTCTCTTGGAAAAGTTTCTGTAATTTGCTTATCTATATAAAGCAGTAGCAAAATACCAATGGATAGTTCAGCAATAAAAACAAATATATAATACAGTAATTAAAATAAGTAAGGTGCTCTTTCATGTGCATCTAAAGACAAAGACAAAAATTTGACTCTGCTCAAAACCAGCTTCAGGAAAGACAACTCAGCATTGCCTTATCCATAGCAAAAGTGCAATGTCCTAGACCTAACAACACCCTGTTTTGAGAATTCACACTATCTTTTTTATCTTTTTATATCATGCCTTAACTTATATTGACAAAGTGCTCATCCCCAAGAATTATATCATCTTGTATTACCTAGCAATGATTTCTTTGAAAATAAAATAAAGTGATCCTGCCGAATGTAGAAGAAATCTGTTCTGCCCCTTGAATAAAAGCCTAGCATTGTGTACAAATTTAAGGAAAATATACAGGGTCCTTGAAAAAAGACAAAAGCAGAAAATTAATTGCATTAATCAGCAGTCTATACTGTATTTTAGTAAATATGAGTAATAAACATTGTTATATGGTCTCAAAAAATTATACGATTCCCAAATTGTATCTGTACAGGATGAAGCTCTCCTAAATGCATGCAAAACTTCTAATCTAATGAGCAAAAAGTTTTTAAATAATAAAATCAATCAGACGTCTTATGTCTTCTCTAGAATGAATTTTATTCATTAAAAAGGAAACCTCATGAATATCATCACTCCAAAATCCTCCTTTGTACTTGTTATAATCTTAGAAAATAAGAGGTTTTTCTCTGGGAAATGAGAGAATTTCTGCACGGCCTGTTTGTGTTTCAATACCTCTTACCACCAGTGTGTAAATGGCACCTTTAATCTCCTGTAGAAGTAACCTTATCATCCCACTGGCATTCCTGGGAATAAAAGGAACATCACAGTATGAGTTTGTTAATCACTTCCAAGGCAAACAAAAGCCCATTTTGCTGTCTTTGTATTCTGTTGAAGATTGTCAATGTCAAGTCAAGCCTCTAAGGCAACACGTCTTCAATTAGAGATGTAAAATCCAGTTTTGCATCCAATTTAAATCCTGCAAACTGGCAATCCTCTCATGGAAATCACAATTATTTCCATTCTTATGCATCAGTATTTCTGATCTACCATCATTTTTCTCTTACATGAAGTGATACTTAATTTCCAAGACTGAGCATTTTTGACAGGGGTTTCTGATTTGCCATTTAGTTACCACATTACAGTCAGGCTTACACTGATAGATCTTTAAGCTAGAGGAACAAATTATATTCTTCTCTGCCACACTCTTTACACACCTCAGAAATTCCCACTCCATCCTCACCAAGAGAAGTTAGTCTTTTCCCATCCTCTCTACAAAAACAATATAGAACAGGTTTATGACCAATTGAATTTAGAAGAATTTCTTATGCTGAACACCAAGACAAATGCATGGCCATGTAACCATGGCTGGAGATATAGCTCTAAAGCCATCAGAATTCCACAAGAGAAACTGAATTTTGATTAAAATGGGTATGGTTGTGTGCATGTGAGGCCATATCGTTGGTTGGTTAAATCAATATATTCCTCTGCTTTCAGGGAAATTGTGATTTAGATCCCAAGCCAGCACGGCACTGCAATCCCACTGAAGTCAGTGGGTCTGTAAGTGAAGTTCAACAGCAGCATTAGATTCCTAATACTGTGCTAATAACAATGGATTCCTAAATCACACAATTGCTGTGATCAAGATTATGAAACTTTTATTTCAGTTTTCTGAAACAGAGCTCGGACAGACATCCAGCTTTAAATGACAGAGGAAATGTCACAATTCAAAAAAACCAGACACCTGTTCATAATCTTTAAAGCAAAAATGTTCTGTGTTGCAAAAATGCTAGAATTCTCTTGTGTTCTGATGAGTACTCATTCAAAATTAGTGCTCTATTCACTAAAGCTTCTCTTGGCTTTTTGTCCCACTTTTTTGGTGGCAGAAAATCAGAACTTCTTTTCCATTTTAAAAAATAAATCCAAAATGGTCCAAAAAGGTAGAATTTTGAAATTTAGTGTATCTTTGCTTTGAATTATTAGAATGTTTAATTTCCCTTTCTCACCATTTACCCTATTGAATTTATTTGAATTTGATTGATTTTATTCACCCACTTTTTAAAGGCCTCTTTTTATTAAAAATCCTTTTCATTTCACTCTCTTCTTTTCCTGCAGTATTCTGTCATTCCTGAATCTCCAGAAGATGTGGAAGAGTGTCAGATTTGCTAGTGGACATTGAGGGTATTCTGTGATTTACTTCAGAATAAACAGAGCTCTTGAGAAATAATTCTGAAAGGAAAACTTTTGGAACCTGATATACCTCCTTGTACAGGGGCTAGAAAAATAAAAAAGCAAAGATGAGCTTGGGAGATATGGTAGGACAGGTATTTCAGTAATATTTGTCTTTTTTTTTTTTCTAATGACTCTATATAAATTGGGAATAAAATAGAAATTTTGGTAATGCATCTGTTAAGGTGTCTTTTCCTTGCAATACTAACTCCTAAGTGGTCTCCTTGTCTTCAGCTTGACCCATCAGCTTTTCCATCCTATTTTTTTCCTTCCTGCCCTGCTGAGGAAGTGAAGTGAGAGGGAGGCTGGGTGGGCATTTGCCCTTCACCGAGGTTACCTCACCCCACTGCACTGCACTAGGTCACACTTAGAGGACACTTAGGAACTCACAACTGCACTGAAAACTTGCAAAAACCCTGACAAATAGCTCTGAGTTTGCAGTCCTTTGTGTCCAGGAAAAGACACAGGGCTGTGCCCCACTGATTTCAATGTACCTGCCTGCAAGGAGGGATATTTAAATCAAAAAGCACCTGCTTCTATACACAGAAAACCTGGCTGGAGCCAGGAGGCTCCACCTGCCTCAAAACAGCTGGGATCAGGGATGAAAAAAACAGTGGGATCAGGACCATAGAATATGCAAAATAACTTGAAGCCAATAGATCTGTCAAAGGCATAGGAACCAAAACAAAACAACAAAACCCTCTTCACAATTAGCCCACAACCACTTAGCTCTGTGGTCATCAAAACACTTGTGAGAAAACTCGTTGCCAATATAGTCAAGGGCTCTCTTAATTTCATGCACTGTGACTTCAACAATTTATTCATGTCTCATTTTATTTCTCTAAAATTGGCCTCATTTAAAAGAAGGGAAACCACATTTCATGCTCTTCAGTTTCATTAAACAGATACAAATCCCTTACCAAAAGAAGACTCTTCTAAATTAAACCATTGTAGCAGAAGAAAATATTGATATTTTGAATCTGAAAGGACTCTGACACAATCTATATTCTCTTGTATATCATTCTTTATGATATTATTTTAAAAAAGGAAGAAAAAAGCTCTTCCCTTTAAAAAAATTGTTTTCAAACACATGATGGAATATGTAACAGTCAGCTGAGAGTAACAAAAATGAACTATCTCACAGATTTTTCTAAAGTTTGTCAAGAAAGAAGGCCCCTGATCTCTTCCTGAACAGTGTGGGAATACAATATTTCACCCTCTGAAACTAACTTATATCTGCTTGACAAGGAAGGTATGGTTAACTCCCTTGATTGATACTCATTCCATAGGAAATGTGATATAAACCCTGTATGAATTACATAAGGTAAATCCAACATCATTCAATATGTGGCTCAAAGTGAACTCAATTTTAGGAGTAATTAATGAACTGCTCCAAATTCCAACAGTATTTTTTGTTCTCTTGGCTACAGGACACATAGATACATCAAGAGGTTTTTTCCACATGGGTTAAAAACCATTTCTTGGGCTGACTTGAATGAAAGGTGAAGCTCATTGTTTTATTCAAATCTTACTTCATAACAGACCAGGATCTTCAGTTCCCCTTTACATTCACATTCATTACAGAAAACAACAGTCTGCTGCTGGTTGCATCATGTGAGAATGACAAAATATTTCCATGAAATTCCCCACTGAAATTTTTTCCCTTCTCTTTTTCAGGTTTGTCTGCAAAACAACAACAGCGGGGGCGGGAAGAAGTCTCTCCTTTCTGTCTTTTAGATATGTCCAAGGAAAAAAACTCTTCCAAACTTACCAAAAGCCTTTTCCATAAACACACTTTCCATAAACACCTTCAGTCCTTGATGTTCTCCTCCTCCATCCTCAAAGGAGACTGCTTCAGTCTCCCATAGGTACAGCTTCCTGAAAACCACCCTTCAGGGTCCTTCTACAGGGTAAAAGAAAAGGATGTAAGTCCTTTATGCTTTCTTGATTCCCATTGACCTTACCCCAGTAGCCCAAAATCCACCAAAACACACAGACAATAACTTCCAATAATCCATTGCTATCCTTTTCCAATAATGCTATTTATAAGAGGCAAGACACACCAGGGAGCATATTCCAAGGAACAAAAATGCTGTTTCTTTCATAGCCTGAATAAAAATGGAAGAAATATTTTCCAACTGGAAGAGCAAATTAATTAGGGAGCCTTGTCAAGCTCAAAAAAACCCCTCTAACGAATTAAGGGAAATGAAATATTAGTTTTGTTATTTTAAACTCATTTTCCTTACAGTCCACTGTAAATACTGAAATATAAGAAATGTTCTGTGAACACACATTCATAGCTCAGGTCTATTTTCCTGTTTACAGGGATCAAAGAGACATGGAGTGCAAATCCATTACTGACTTTTTGCAGACTTGTTTTTTTTAAATCAAAAATCACTTTTCTACATCTACATGACTGTTTGGATTCCAGAATAAAATGCACATTTTCAGAAGGAGTCTGATCTCAGTGGGTCACAAGAAGGACCATGAAGAGTCATAAATGGTCATGGCCATAAACCATCCTGGGTTTTATGCATCTCTTAAGGTAGAGTGCCTGAGGTGAATCATGGCATCAGCTAGTAAGGAAAGATTTCACGTTTTAATCCTTGCTATACATCAATACCAATAATTTAAAAGCATGTAGTTTATCTATTTCTCTATGTAAAACAGTGGATTTCCCCCTCAGTGTGGTGGGTAGGAGAGTGAGTTCCCTAAAACATTACACACTGAGAAACAGTGGTCTAACATACCTCGCCAATTTTGCCTGAAGCTGTTTCTGTCTACAACGGAGAAAAGGAGCTATCATTTATTTCAGTGGATGCTGGCTCAGATGGAAAGACATTATTCACAAAGCTTTAGGGACTGGTTTTGATCACCCAGGGTTTGGGGTTTTTTTGTTTTTATTATTGCTCATCTCTGCATTTCCCGATTTTGCTGAAGTAAAGAGCAGCTGTTCTCACAAGCTTACCAATACAAAAGTTGCAACCAAATTTCCTTTTTCTTTAAGAGAGCGGGATAGATGCTGTCTCATTCAATGGAGAACAGAACTAAGCTCATAAAAGGGAGGAAGGGGAGTCAGCCTCACAATTCTACTAACTGTGGGAAAGAATATCTCCCTGTGTGTATATCTGGAATTTCTTGCTCCCCAGCTGAACAGATACTGCAGTAACATGGTTCATACATGGAAGGCTGCTCCCCAAAATTGTTCTAGGGTCATTACAGTGACAACCCTGAGGCCACCTCAGCAAAGCTGGCTTTTTCCCAGGACAATAAGACAAATGTGATTTCTCCACAATGTGTGTCCCTTGCCCTGTGTTCTGTTGCATTTGCAGATCAGTTGCAGACACAGTACAACTGACCTGAATGTGCTCAGTGAACCTGCCCTGGTTTCCTGAGCACTCAGCAGTCCAAAAATATCATGTTGTCTGCCCCAAATAAACCTTTTTCAAGATAAGGAGATATGACAAGAGAGACATGAACTCAGAGTAAGATGTACCAGAGAAGCATTTAGATTACATGTGCTGTAAAATCTGCCCAGAAATTTGGTCAGGTGTCTGCAATGTGCAGACACATTGCCAAAATAGCCCTGCAGTTCCACAGATACAGCTCCTACCTGCCAACTTGCCAACAGCAGGTCTGTCCAGGGAAAACACTTCACCCAGGCAGCAGGATGCATGTTTGCCAGGAAACTGTCTTTGAACTGGACTGTGCAAGGCAAACCCATGTGCAGAATTCTGTGCTCTCTAGCTAGCTCAGGCATCAACAAAACAGCAGCCACTGCCATGACAAACCTTTCCATATGCACATCAAGTGGGATAGAGTTTGTAGCTGTAGGAAGAAGAGAGATCCCCGTTTGATCTTCCCTTGGTAAACTCAATAAGCAAATTGAGCGAATCCCTGTGGCTGGAGAGCAGAGCTGCTGAGCTTTGAAAACAAAAGGATCCAGCTTGGTGGCTGCAGGTGGGGAGGGCAGGCAGTGCACTACACACACCACTCACTGCTGGGGAGAGGTTGCCTCTCTGACACACCAGAAAACAAGAGAGCATGACTTCTAGGTGCAGCACTTTGTACCACTTCTCCTGCTGTCTCAGACACTGAAATGAGCACTGCTGACATCTGGCAGGTAAGTCACTACCTGCATGCAAGTCAAGTGCAACACACAATGTATTTTCCCACACAAGTTAAAGGCCCATTCAGAATCCCAAATAATCATTTCCCTCAAAAGAATTTGCTCATTATGTGCTTTCCCTGGCCCTCATGGTCTTGCAAAGCTCTCTGAATAGTCAGGCCTGAAATAATGTCCTGCTGCCTGTAACACTGGCCTTTCCTTCTTTTCATGTAACTGCAAACAGAAACTCCTTATTCACAAAGGAAGAGGTTATTAAACTCAGCAGAGTTATTCTAAAAAAGATAGAAATGAACTTTGACTGCAATCTTAAGTGTGAGTCTTGCCTGGAAAGCTGTTTGCCACACAAAAGGCAGGCAGGGAACGTAGATTCAAGGCTGGCCATTTTCATGTGTAGTCACCATTAAGCTGACAAGAGACTAATCTGCTACCTCACTTCGTTATGAATGGTGCTTTAAATTTGTTACTTTTGTGGAGGGATCCTTTAAGCTGCATGTTCTCTTGACACAAACCTCCCTGTTTTAAGCAAGGCATACATCTCAAAATGATTTAGATGTTTGTGGTTGACACCACTCAGTTGCATCACTCATGCGAGAGTGACTCGAATGAGCAACATGAAGACAGATAAATCTAAGCAGCTGGAGTCCTGTCTGATTAAATCTTTAAATCCATAGTGGTTCACCTGTGAAACAGCATCACAGTCATGACATGAAAACTGAGCTGGTGGTTAGCCAATGAAAGTGCACCACAGACCTCCAAAGGCCAAGTTTTAACTCACCTGCTTGTTTTAAACAGGATGATGAATGACAGTGAAAGAGGCACTCAGACTCCCTTTCTTTAGTGCCCTTCTTTGTTTAATAACTGGACTGGCCAGCTACAATATTTCTTTTACACACAAAGCTTACTAACTCCACTCCAAACCTGAAGTATTAGAGCTGTTCTCTCTGCTAACCTTTGCCTGGTGCACAAATTGCCACAACAACCTCGCAGCTACTGTGATGGAGGTACAATGCCTTGAAAAAAACATGGTCTTGAGCTGGTCAGAATGATTATTAGCACCAGCCACACTTGATAATAATAAGAGATAATCTGTATTTAACTATCTTGTTGGTAACCATCAAGAAATCAAATGAGCTAATTACTATTTCCTTTCTTTCCCCACTGATCTGCAATCCCTGGATGAATGCTGTGTAAACCAGAAAAATTTTTGTGGCCTTCCTTTAGTAATTGACCTTTAGCTCTCCCCATTTCATTTGCCCTAAGTGTTAATTGACTTTGAAAAAGCAGTATATTATCCTTTTAGAAAAGAAAGTCTGATTTGTGCCCGCCAACATCTCACAGCATCAAAGCCCTGTTAAATCATAGAGCAATACAGCTGAAAATGAGTCTCCAGAAGAAATGGAAAGAGAGTGGGGGAAGGAAGCACAATCATTATTGACAGAGCTCCACTGCCATCTAGAGAGAATCTGCGCCAGACAATTTTATGAAAGAGAGGTTGTTAGTCAAAATATTTCCGTTCTGATGTTGGGGGAGGTAGGAACTTCACTCACGTTCACTCTATCTATTAATTTTTTAACCAATTTTTAGTAATCTGCACAAAAAGCAGATCATATCCTGGAATATACCCTACCATGAATTCTGTGGAAATCATGGGAGCAAGCTTTAAAGGCTCACTTATATGCTCCCCTGAAATGATGTACAGTATCTGCACGGTTTTGTTTCAAAGCAGCTTCTTTGAAGAGGTATCTTTGTAGAAAGGTGCTTCACTCTTAAACCATTTACATTTTAAAGGACATGTTATGTCCTTGGCAGCTGCCTTTCTGATGTTACCTGTCAGTAAGAGAGAAAGAAACAATGTGCTATACAGGGTAAGATTTTTTTTTACTCCTTCAAGTATATAAAATTTTATTTTCTTCACATTTTATACGAGATCAGGAAGCACCCACGGAACACGTTACTAGTAAGAGTCTACTTTAATCTGAGTGATTTAATTTACTGTGTCACTGACCAAAAAGCCACAGAACTCCATTCTGTATGAGACAGGTCAGCTGCTATAAAAACTGGAGAAGTGTTCCTCACTGGGAGCAGAGCTAAGCCAATTACAATCTCAAAGCAGCTGACACGACCTGGCTAAGTGCATCTGGAACAAAAGGAATTATTTTAAGGTACAGCCAGCAACTAATTCAACTATGTCATTAATGAGCCTCAAAATGGAGGGTTCATTACTGCTGCATCACAAAAACACTCAAGAGTGACTTGTGGTGCTCTTGGTCTCTATCACTCATGGATTTACCTTCTGATTAAAGAGCAGTGTGAGGCTTTTAACAGCAGTCATCTGTCTACTGACTCTGAAAATTTCAAAACCAAGACCTGCTTGAGGACTGCTAGTCTGCCACTGTTAAAAACACAGCCAGGATATTTCTCATAGTACAGCATAATTTGTGTTTGCTTCCTTTATGAAATCCTATTGGGCTGAAATATCTTAAGACACACAAAGTAGTAAATGAGTTTGTGATTATTTCCTTTAGCTAGCTGGTTAGGTGCTCTGTGGTTGCCCACTTTGGCAGCAGTGGTGACTTAATAGTGCACAGAAAATTATAATGGTAGCTAAACTTTGGTTAAATATATGTTAAATGTAATGCATTATGCAATTATGAGAGTATCTGAATTATTTTTAATCTTATTTCCTGGCTAAATGCAGCCCCTCCAAACAGGTTTGTCAGGGAAATTAGATTTATTTTCACTGAAATACACTGAATACAGTTAGGCTTGCTAAGCCAAGAAGTGCTTTCAGTGAGGTGACTGTCAGTCTTCTTGTTCCTATCAGTGCTGACACTGATTATTCCTGGATGGAAGAGCACAGTAGTTGTGAATGATGGGTTTATGAAGAGAGGGAGTCCAACACTTCAATCAAATATTAGGAAACAGAGCACAGAATACTGAATCAGATGCCTGACTGGATGGATCTCCCAGTCCAAATGTGATGCAAAATCCAGGAGGCGTTTCTGCCAGTGAGCACAGCCAAGAGGCTGTCCTGAGGAAAAACCCAAATGCACTTTTAAAAAACCTGACAAATACAAATAAGCTGTGCAGATCAGGGGGAGAACAACAGCCATAAGAAGAGGAACTGTGAAAGTGCAAACACACAATGCTAGACTGAGCTTTTTGCTGTTACCCTGTTTCTTATCTTGTCCAGAGACCTTGAAGACAGTCCTGAAATGATGACAAAGAATAACAGCTCATCCTATAGTAATAATGCATTAAAATTGAATCAGATAAATGTCAAAAATAAGAGAGTTTTAGACAGAGAACTGCTTCTGGTGAAGCATAAGTACAGGGTTTCTTTGCTTTCTTTTTTATAAGAGGCAAATAAATTCAGCCCCTAATGCTTGCAACATGAAAACCAGCACCTCATCTAGTATATTTTACACTAGAAGTTCTTTTAGGCATTATTTCCAATAGACAGGCTTGTTGCTATCAGACAAAAAGTGCATCATCTTGTTATAGATGGGAAGAGAACATCCATATTGTGAAAATTAAAAGATAGCATCTCTTCTGTGTCGAGAATTTATTGTGGAGTTCAAAGGGCATTGTTGCAATTCTGTTTGATTTGTACTTGCAACTGGATGTAATAGGATAGGCTTCATGAAGATATGGATCTCTCAGCCTTTTCTGAAGGCTGTCTTAAAATATTATATTTCAAGGGACATAAATAAAACTCCTTTACAGTGTGACTGTAATCAGCTTATGTCACATCTTGATGCTTCCTTCCCCTGGCTTCCAGACTTTCTCTTCTTTTTTACTAAAATTCTTTATTTGTAAGGGTAGACTCTGCCCCAGTATTTTTTTTTTTTCTTTTTGTAAAATGACTGGTACAGTAAGACCAAGCACCCTCCTTAAAGGTAACTGTCATGTCATCATCCAGCCCTTGCTCAAAATGAAATTCCTAGAACATATTCATTCATGCCAGATATTTTCATTCATTTTAGCAAAAAGAAAGGCATACATAAATCTTTCTCCTTCTTTCACATGCTCTTTTCTCATAGATTCATTGACTGAGAATTCTTATTTGAGCTGGAGCCTGAATTAAGTAGGCTTCATATTAAATGCCAGGTAAAACATGATTACATTGCTGCAACGTAACATTTTATGATTTGTAAGACATTTATTTCTGTCCTGATTTTAAATATCTTGAAAAATAGTCTGGGTCTGCTCTGTAGAAAGCAAAAGCAGCAGTTTGATGTTCTTGGCCTGATTTCTTCAGTGATCAATGCAAGGACTAACCACAAGTCTATCACTTACTTGAAGTTAAAAGTTGCTGTTCTTGCACAAATGTCAGGAACCTCCCTTTTTGGTATAGAGTACCTTGAGCTGGACCTTGACAGAATATCATCATGGAGGCATGTAACCATGACAATTGATATTAAAATCAAAACATCTTTCTCAGGAATAGCCAATATCATCATGCCTTATCATATACATATATATGTATGTGTATATAGGCTACACAGAAGAGCCTCGTAATATGGAGACAGGAATAAATAAACAGGGAACAGATATGCTCTTCTGTTCTTTACAGGTAAACTATAGGGATAACCCCTTTTAATTTCTCTGCTGTTTAAAAGGCTGCCATAACCTTTTATTCAGCCTTTTGGAGACCTGACTCTAAGCAGCATCCAGCTTCTCATGATTGCTGCAAATTACTGCCCTGTATTCACGTTAACGTGTGAGACATAAGAGATGAGGTGCTTGGGAGCATAAAAACCAGCAAGCACAAGAGAGCCAGAATGTACTTATTGACTAGAGGCAGGCCCAAGTGGAAGGAGCTGACTTGTGGAGTACTTGAATATTAGTATTGATTTTGTTTGCTTTATCAACACGAGAGGGGGAAACGCAGGAAAGCGATGAAATGTGCTGATCGTACGGAACGGGTGAGTCAACAAATGCACAATAGGGAGGCAATGAAATTCTCATGGATTTGGCTAAGCTAAAATCATGGGCAGATAAGTGGCTTACAAAATTCAATTTGAAAAAAGGTAAGATACTGAATCTGTGGATAAAATAACAGGAAAAGGGAACTCTATTTTCAATGGACAGGGAAGTGACTGCTGAAAAGCTGCGCCTTTTAGCATTTCAATGGAGAGAACTGTGTGCAGTAAACTCAGGTTTCTCTAAAAAAAAAGCTGCCTTCCTTCCAGCACTTCTTTTTCAGCAGTTGCTGCTTTGTGGCAAGACAGTAGCCAGGAGAGAAAACTAAAAAGAATATGTGAATTTCTTCAACTTTTATCCAATTGGGTCTTTCTCATATTAAGAAAGAGGGAAGAAAAAATATTTAAGAACATAAAAATTAAAGGAGATTATGCTAATACCACACTAGATTAGGTACTATAAAAGTGACATTCATAATACATGTATCACTGTGATTACAAAAATGAGAGTTGGGAAAGTAGGATGCAAAGAAGACAACAAGGAGATGTATATTGGTTAATACCAAATACTTACTTAGGCAGTCTGAGGAACAGGGTGTACATTTGGAACACAGTGAAGAAGATTAACCACATCACTCTTACTGGCTTTACAAGAAGAACAAATCCCGAGATATTGTTGTGAATCCTGTAAACATACTGCTAAGAGGGAAAGGGAAAATAAAATCCAAACCCTGACATCAGAGACAGGATTTACTAAGGAATGCAAAATCCCAGAGCTGTCAGGATTATATCAGCAACTTTTGTATTACTGAGAGCTTCCCAGCACTGGTAACAGCACTTTGACCCCGAACATTCTGTGCCATGCCAGTAATAGTGAGAATCTGTTATTTTTGAATATTTTACTCATCAGCAGTACAGTTATAACTGTCACAAGATTGATTTCTGATTAACTTTCCATTGTAGCCTGTCTGCATCCCCAGTTTTCCCCTCCTTCATCTAATTCAGAAAGGTTAAAAAGGAAAAATACCTTCCAGAATTCACTAAGAAAAAGAGAACTAACATTTCTCTGGCTGTCAAACCAACAGCAGCAGTCAGAGTTCTCTCAGAACACATCACACAGACAAGATCACATCCTGGAATCTCAACAGTGCAACTAAACCAACTTTTAACAGAAATCAAAAAAATTATTAACAAATAAAAGACCCCAGTAAAGTACCAGACATGGTAATATTTGGGGAACAAAGAGCAAATGAAGGCTTTTCTCTGCTCTTCAGTTATTTTGGGGAAAAGCAGAGCATTTTTTTCTCCAATGATTTCTAGGTCACATGCACTTTTCATGGTCACTTTTCATTTTACTTTAAACAATGTAAAGCTTGTTTGGGCCAAAAATTCTCTATGAGAACTTTCCATTAAATGGCTAAATATTACTAGTATATGGTTCGTTGTGGTTTTCTTGGTTTTTGGGTTTTTTTCAGAAGCCATTACAGTCAAACTGATCCCAAAGTCTGCAATGCCTTTTTAATGTCTTCAGCATCATCTGACAGAAAGAGCCAGTGAAACTTGGCCAAAAAGGCTGCTCATTTCTTTCACACAGCCAGAAGATCTTGGCAGCGCACACACACATGGAATATGGCAAATTTCTTCAAAATTTTGTGGTTAATAAGACTACTGCTAGAGGCTGAATACTAATTGCCTGAAATCAAAGTAAAATAAAAAGCAACCCTTGCTGCTGTTAATTTGACAGCTGGTCATTCCCTCGAACCTGAGAGAGAATCCTTGGGCTGAGACAGCTTTTAGAAACATAAAAATGCACATTCCTGTAGGAAGCAACACAGCAGCAGGGCTTTGAGGATGGAACCTGGTCTTTATTTAATAGACTGGCAGCTTTAGGAGAGAAATCCAGCCCATGTGCAAATGTGCCTGCAGCTAATGCGTGCATGTGCAGCTCAGAAGAGTTACAGATCTCCACACAGAACTCTGATCTACAGCTAACCCTCGATTTAGAATCTAATAGGGGGGAGGAGTAATAATGTATAAATAATTCATAAGAACCTTAATTGGTATTTCCTTTGTGAGGCAAGAACCCATAAGCATTATGGGTGGTCACCTGTTTTTTAATCACAAAAATGGTGACTATTGTTGTGCATTATATCAACTGCCCAGGCCTGACATGCCACACCAATCCAGTGACTGATTCTGCAACAGCACTTGCAGGTTTGTACAAATAGTACAAATGTTCCCTCCAGTTACACCAGTAAAGACATCTTACCAGCAAGAAAATGTTGCAAATTACCTTAATTCTGAGATAAAATATGCCCACATTTTTTGCACTCTGAAGTCCATTTGGTTTCCAAACCACTAATTACAGGGTTAGATATGCCATAATTATATACATATATATATCATATAATATGATACAATTCTGTTGGTCTTACTGCATTTTCAGATTAAGATGCTTTCCCAGCAACAGTGAAGGAATGGCATGGCAGAGTACATCTATGCACATTCTCATCCACCCCAACATTAAATAGAGAATTTACTGGTGTTATGAAGCCTACTCTCTAAGCATCATTCTGTGGATATACTGTAACCTGTCAATGTCTGTTTTAAGCCCATATTTGGCTTTTTCTTAACCTTTCAGAAAACACAAAAGTGATAGATTAATGCCAGCTAAAGTTACAATGTTAAAGCAGCTCAGGAAGAGGTAAAGCCAAAAAAGCAGGCAAACCTGGACCTTGATTATATCAGTTCATCAGGTAAATCTGTTCATTGCTCTCTGGTGTTGACCATCTGGTTTCAGAAGCAGCACTTCCACGTAAATAAAATTTCACTCAGAGTGTATAATACACATGACCAGCTTTGCCTCCAGTCTAAAGTCACATCTAGACAGAATGGGAAGTGGCGTTAGAAAAAGATTCAAGATATCAATATATTCTTCCCCCAAATGCAATCATTTGTGTTAGTACTGTAACTCTGTTTATCCATAGTGATTAAAGTACGCTGAAGGGTGTGGCATTCACATTCTCTGAAAACAATCCCTTCGCCCAGGGTTTTCTCCTGGGAAGCTCAAAGGCAGTGAGAGAGGCCTCGGAGAAAAGCAAAACAATTCTTATCTCATTTGCTTCTCCGGTGTTGTGCTCACATGTGGAATGTGTTTGGGGATTGTTTACCCACAGGTGATTGTCTCATTGGATTCTGCTGTGGGTTGTTTTCACTCATTGAGCAATCAGGGCCAAGCTGTATCGGGACTCTGGAGAGAGTCACGAGTTTTCATTAGTATCCTTTTAGCCTTCTGTAAGTATCCTTTCTGTAGTCTTTAGTATAGTATAGTACAGTATTCTTTAATATAATATGGTATAATAAAGTAATAAATTAACCTTTTGATAAGATGGAGTCAGATTCATCATTCCTGCCTTCGTCGGGGCACCTTGTTTACAACAGAAGGGTCCTACAGACCAATTTAGAAACAATGCCCCAGCTCTGCTCAAAGACCCCATAAATGTACAGATAACTAAATCCATGAGCACCTCCAACTCACTTGCCTGAAGCTGTGTGTGTGCCTAAGAGCTTGTAAGAGCTGGGCCTCAACAACAAATTACATTCTTTCTGCTTCTGTGGTTGAGCATGGAACTGTTTCACCCCCAGCCATCCACACAACGCAGCCACTCAGGCAGGAGGGTGCCTGACCTCATGATGCTACAGGGAGAACTGCAGGTAGGGTGTTTAAAATTACTCAGACAGAATGAGTTTTAAAACACGAAGCTTATAAATTATCTAGCCTTGCCAGTGCCAGGGGGACAGGCTGCACAGCAACTTTCATACACCTGCTCTCAGATCCACACAGACGTGGTTGGAAGGTAAAAGTTGCAATCTTGGCATCAGGCAGAGGAGAAAGCAGAGGGGTGGACTTCCTGCCAGCACCTTGATAATGAGGGCACAGAAGGAAGCAAAACCGTGGGAATTATCAAGCTAAAAAGCATTTCTTTTAGCTCCAGTATTCACTGTATCCAAATTAAAAGGATCATTTCATCAGCTGACTGCTGGTAGAAGCAAAGTACCAGACTGCCATCTACTGGCACCAGCCGCGTCTCAGCGGTGAGGAAACTGCAATTAAATAAATCTATTTTTGGTGGTTCCTGCACGACTTGGTCTTGGTGGTACCATGCCAAAAAACCTGCACTGGACTCCACCACCAAGGCAAGTTCTGCCTACAGCAATATTAAGTAAAAGACATCCAGAAGTACAAAGACTCTGATCCTTCCTGATATGTGCTGCAAACATAGCAGGGACAAGCTTAAGTTCTGACAGAAAACCAAAAAGCAGCAGCAAACTGCAGACCAAATGTCTGCTGGCATCCGCAAAACTTGAGGCAGGTTCTACCCAGCCAGCACACAAATCCAGCAGAACAAAAATGTGTTAATCAGCCTGAAGAATATTTTTCTCTCAGGAAAACCAGCACCTTTTAATATACACTCATGCCGCGTATTCTTATGACATGCATCTCCACATAAGTTGGTGGAGCCTTCAACTCACTGTTTTCTTCTGAAATTATGACTAAATTCTAAGGCATGTTAACTTAATAAATAGTATAAATTCACTGGCTATTTTGGCCCTAAAAAATTTCATGCCAAGAAAATCCAGTGCACACATTTTCTTCTGTTATTATTCTTCTGGTATATCCTAGATCTCTCTTAACTATAAAATCATTTATGGCTAAAATTGGGCTGTCCAACTGTTCTATTAATTCCTCATCTTCATTACATACTAAAACATCCACTCAGCATTTTTTCCTCTACTAATGTAAAGGAAAGTCATCTGCTCAATGAAATTTACTGCTTGCCTTTTTTTTTTCCTGTGTATATAAGAAATTGTTGTGCATTTTGTATTAGGTCTTTATTATCTAGTAATGATGGCTTGCTAATTAAATTGGGGTTTAATGGCATAGTTAAGTTCTAATTTATGTTTTTGGAGCTTTGTTTAATTCCTTTAGTTAAAATGTAATCACTTTCTCACTATTATCTGATATTACATAGGAATAAAAAAAGATTATCAACTCCTCATATTCAGCTGATTTTCTTCTATTAAATCTTGTTACTTTTTTAACTGAGAAACTTTTTTAACCACTCTAAGCTGATTTGAGGGCAGGAGGCAGCTGTGTAATTTCTGTGGATTCAGCTCATTGCAGGAGTCAGCTTTCTGCAGCTCCCTGGGATCCCACTGCACACCTTGCTTGTACACACAGCAGCCTTGGGGGTGTGACTCACAGCTGACTGACAGATTTTTTATTTTGCAGTTAGGCATGAAAACAGACAGGTAAAGAAAACAGAACAGCTCTTTACCCTTCCCTTCTTGGGCTGTGAAAAACTACCCCTAAGCAAATCTGTTTCTAGTGACTTTCCTAGGAGCCACTTTGGGGAGTGAAACGAGACTTCAGGAGTGATTGCACCCCCAGCTCTGCCTCAGAGTGATGCTCCTCCCTGTATTCTCACCAGAGCACATTCTGCTCTTAAATCTTGGCTTTTGATAACAGCTTTTCACAGGCAATCCATCAGGAGGTGAAAAGGAAAGTATCTATTCCATGCATTGGGTAAGATACGGTCCAACTATAAGGAGAAAACTGAGTTCTACAGATTGCATCCAGTAATTCATACAGCATATCTTGAGAAAGACATTTAATTGGGTTAGTAAGAAAAACACTGTGACAAAAAAAAAAACCCTTTTGAAACCTATACACAAAATATCTGGCAAAAAGTAGATCCTACACTTCCAACATTTGAATTTTGAGTCAGTAAGGGTGTCTGTAGCCTGGTCACACCAACTTTTACTTTTCAGTCTATTCAGAAAGATGGCTTTTTTTTTTTTTTTTTGCAAACCAGTCATTAAATTCATGTAAGTCAAATGAAAGGGCACAGATATTTAAACTACCACTACCACAATATGAGAACTATTGCATATAAATAATCCTGATCCACTACAAAGAGTCAAAACTTTTTTGATTTACAAATTTTGATATTGTTTCATTTCAGCTTCAATATCTTCATTTTTAGAAGCAACCCTCAAACTGGATTAACCCTCTGCAATCTGCTGCTCAGAAGTCAATAAAAGCTCTTTCTGTGTGCATGAGATATGAGAAAAGGCCCTGAAATTCATTGTAAGCCTAAATCCAGTCTAAGGACAGCTGCAACATGAGCACTGTTTTCTGATTTTACAATGACAGCTTCTGTGGTTTTGGACTCATAAGTGTAAATTCAGTTTTGTACAACTCAAAAATAAAAAGCCAAATTATAATTTTTGTTGCAGACATGCAGTACAGAAGCCTTAAGGTTTTTATCCTACTCTTGAGTTATTATTAAAGCTGTTCACATGGGAAGAATTTGCATTTTTTAGAACTGCATGTCATTCATCTCTAAAATTATCCAAATCCCTATCCCAGTGACTGCCTTTAACAATACTATCAATAGATGAAAGCTTATCAATGATCCTTTGCTAGCATTATTTTAAAAGTTAAAATTCTCTCAGGAGCAAGACAATAGGATGTAATTCTTTGAATATAATTTCAATATTAAAATACTTTTTCCTAATATATTTTTATGTTTTTTAATTTTACAACTAATTCAATTATATATTTCTAGTGTTATATTTTTAATATATACCAAATGCACTTTTAAGATGTGGGAGACAGAATTAATTTCTTTCATTTTGACAGTTTTAACTTACTTCTAATAGGCATTGTCATTTTCCAGTTGCCCCCTATGCAGAGAGCATGCAACACTACAAAATCTTTATTTACCTTTGCAATAGATGTCAAAATGACTTGGGATTAAAGACAACATTTCTTCTAGTGCATGGAGGAAAGTTAAGCCCAGAATCACAATTGAAGTCCATAAATCAAAGTTTTAGAGAAGAAAAGGGGAAAATACTTTCAGTATTTTAAATACATGGATTTATCTTGGATTTTCTATTAAGAATTTATTCCCACCAAAATTCTCATGGTCCAGTTATGTTACTGGAAGCAGCACAGTGTTAAGGTCTTGTGCTGCTGCATCCAAACAGAAATGCTATTATTTTAATCTTAGTCACATCTCCTCTGTACCTGAAGTGATCTTCATATTCTGGACTTGAACTTATGCCTTTTAAATATGAATAGTTTGCTCAAAAAGGTCAAAACTAAATCTAAAAATATGGATTTTCTAAATAAAATCTCCCAGACTACTGCAGTGATGGGGGCTGAAATTATCACGCCATTAATATCTGAATACTTTCCTTTTGTCAGCTCTTCTTGTAAATCATTCCTTTTGACAGATTTATTGTCATGCAATAAATGTGCACTACACACAATAAATGTGCACTACTTTTGCACTACAAAGGTTGGATTTATGGAGAAAACTTGCTAAAAAGGAACAGATAAGTTTTGTAAACTTCAGAAAAGCATGCTTTAATGTCTCATATTATGGCTGGTATCCTGGATTCTATACTTTTGTACTTCAGAACAGAAATTTACAGGGAGATTTCTCCATTGGGCAGTGCTGAAACTCAGCCATTACACATTCCCTAACCTAAGGTAGGTATTCAGTGCACTGCAGCACAGACTTCTCCAGCCATGGAGTATGTCTGGAAAAATAAGAAGCTCTGTGTCAGGCCTGAAGTGGAGCTCTGCATGGAGAAAAAGAGAACCATAAAAGAGAGTTTCCTCTGAGCTCTTTTTTTTTATTTTATGGCAGTTATTCACAATGCTCCATGAAACTGAAAAGCCCCTGTAAATCCTGGAGAGAGAGATTAAAAGGCAAGTGAAGCAGTCAGGGGCACGAGATAAAGATTCCAAATCCATTTCAGCTCCACATGCATGGAATGGAAACAGATCTGGGCTTACACGGCATCTATGTTCACACAACAGCACTGAAAATTTAGGGGTTTATAAATTAACTGTGACTTGAAACCAGAAGAATTAGACACCCCAACGTAATAAAATCCACCCAACTGAACCCAAGTAAGCACACAAAAATGCTTATAAGTAATATAATAAACAAGTAATTATAATATAATAAAAATAATAAGACCAGATGAAGTAGAATTGAAATTAAATGTAATTCAGAGCCATTACAAGGCAGTTCTTTTCTACACTCACCTGTTCTTTTGAGCAATGAGGGAAAGCAAAACGCTGCATTTTCCAAATGTCTAATTACAACTCTTCACAAAGCTGATGACAAATTCATATCAGAAGCTCCAGTTTCCTGAAAAATAGGAAATTCATGGACAAGAATGTGATTATTATAACATGTGGTGTTCATGTGTTATTGGCTGCACTACCAACATATCACATCTTGCAGAAATCCTACATCAGACCTAGAACCAAGCACCTATAGGGAGGGACATCATTTCCACTACAAGCTGAGTTTACAAGGGACAAAAACCACATGCTAGAAGAAGCCAAATATGTGAACATACAATCAGAAAGCAGAAAAAATAATAATTTATATTGAAATCAGTCCCAGGCTCTATTTGCAATTTTTTTTCAAGTGAAAAAAGTGCACATACCTTGGCTTCTGTCAATGAGTTATAAATAGCATATGGGTTATCTCAAGCAAAAAAATGACACAAACATGACAAGAGAAAATGACACCATAAAATCCCATGCAAGGTTGGCCACCTCATCATTTTCAGAAGAAGAGGAATCAGAACTTCAAGACCCAAATCTTACTGAAGTCCCTCTCTTTCCATTTTCCTCTGCCAACAAAACCCAAGGGAAATTTGCTCCTATACTAAGTTTTTTGATAGCACCAAACATTACAATGACATTATTATATTGTTTTAAATAATGTTGAGGATAGTTTCTAAGCCTCTGCATATAATATAATAATACATAACAAGTCAATGCCTTTTTTATTCATTCCATGCTCTGCTATAGAAACTAATACTTTTTCCACACACAAAAAGACCTCAAAACATATGCAATCAGGCACTCAAGGATTTTTCAAAAAGTGAATTACCATAGTAAAAAATAAAAAATAAAAAAAATAATGATTTTGAAAATGGATGGCACTACTCTTCTAAATCACATGAACAACTATTAAGTGTCAAGGGCCTAACTATAACTTGGTACCAAAAGAGTGTTATATACAATTGCCTTGGACAAATGGATATTTAATGCTAAAGGATAACTTCTAATTCTGCTGCAGGAAGCACACACTTGCCATGCATTGCAGACATGAGCAGTGTTGGTTAAGATGTAGGAATGAAAACCATCCGGAGGAAAAAAAAAATTAAAAAAATCATATAAACTTAAATGAATCCACACTGGACATTGGAAGTAAAACTCTGAAGTTTCAGGAATAACCAGTAGAATTCGGAGCTAAAGGAAAATAAATTTTGAGTATGACCAGCTTTTTTTGTGTCTCAGTAAGAGATAGTCTTTATAGGAATGTGTCAATTCAATCTATAACTACATAAAACAAATCCCAGGAGGGAGTCAGGAAGAAATTTCTCAAAATAGCATCCTAGTTTGTTAAACACAGTATGGCATGACCCCATTCTCATGTAGCCCAGTAAAAAACAGATTCTAGTAGCAGTGGGAGGTATATGGAGTATGGGATTTCCATTTTTTTCTATAAGACTCAATATTAAAAAAATGGCATTGGATACACTTTAAAAGGGCAAAGCCCATCTTGTTATTTCCATGCTCCCCCAGCCTCTGCAGTTTTTCAAGTCTTACAAACAATATCTAAAAAGACAGTGAAATTTCCCTTGTGAAATATGGAAAACACAGAAGATTTTTCTTCTCCCCAGGCACAGTCACTGGGATTCAACAGGACAATTCCTGAAAAGATGGCTTTGAATAAAACATCACAAGTAAATACGGGTGCAGTCAGAGGCTGTGTGTATTAAAATTATATTCTTAATGTCCATCCCAGGATAAAACATGTCTCTGCACCACCCCTCTTGCATTCCCTATTCCTCCTTAGGAATTTCCTGCCTTGTTGCTTGGAATTCAAGCATTATTTCTTAGCATGCCTGCTTTTACCTGCTGCTGGTTGTGGCACTGTCCTTGCAGGGCTCCAAGTTCTGCAGAAGGGATATTGAGGAAATGAGAACTGTGCCGTTGAAAGGAGGCAGCAGGATGCCCTACACAGTGGCAAGAGGCAGATGTGGTCAGGGTCAGGCAGCTGGGGCAAGTGTGGGCTACTCTTCCTGAGACTACAAGTGCCAGGACCTCTGAAAAAGGAGCACAGATTTTATTGAAAGAAAAGAAAAGAAAAAATTACACCAGGCTTTCAAAATGTCAAAAGGCCACTCCTGTATTAGGATGGACAGACACAATGTGGGCTGGTAAATCCTTTCCCATCCTTAGCTCTGCCCTCAGCCCCATGGTCAGGCCAAAAAAAGCAGGAAATCTGACTCTGAGGAGTAACTATGAGGGGTGACTCTAATTCCAGTCATCCCTTGAGCCCTTAGGGATAAGATCTTTTCATCCCAGGCTGCCCGCCGGCCTCTGCACATAAATCCCCAACATTTCATCCTCTTTCAGTAACTTGTATTCTGCTTCATATTTATCAGTAATCAAACCCTCAAGGAAGTAATATTACCATTTTTCCTCCTTTTTCTATAAGGGACAATACAATTCCTGGTGTTACAAAAACAACAGTAATGTCCTGATTGCATTATTTTGCCACTGTTTGCCTAAAATAGAATCAGCCCCTTGAAAAAAAATGTTATTTTTTGAGGATGGAAGGAACAGAGTGAGTTTTAACCATATTTGATATTGGCCTGCATTGCACATAACATCATTTCAGAAAGCTCTGGATTCAATCTGGGCTAAGGCAATGCTCCCACAGTTGAAGCTTCTCTTGCATAATTCAGAATTTCCTGGGTATAAGATTTACAGATAAAAACTTTCTTCCATGCATAAATACTACAGCAATCACTGCTCCCTCAACATCTATTTTTCCAATTTGCTTTTTTTTCCTCACTCAGGCCATATCTTGCCTGGATAGGTGAAAGAGAGAGAGAGATGACATTATTGTCATCTCCATCAAAGATGCAAAAACATGCTACAAAGCTAAAATACCCCAGCTCTCCTGTCTGCTGACTTTCCCATTTGCTAATGACTGATACACAAGCAGGTGCATTTCCAAAGCCACAGGAAAGCACTGAGTTTTCCATATGACAATAATGCAAAGCTGTTCATGAGAGGGGAAGATGGGAAATTAAACACCTGTAATTAATTTCCTTCACAGAACATCCTCTGGCGACATCTGCACAAACCTCCTTGAGTCAGAAACCCATTTGTGATGTTTTGCAATTGGTTCAAAAGCCAGTTTTGCTCTGTAGACTGACACTGGCTACAGCAATTAAATGAAGATGGAATGCAAAGTCTTGCTGAGCATCCCCTGCTGGGGGGCAGCCCAGCCACTGCATTTGGGAACTTCATGGAGCTTTAATTTTTTTTCTTGTTTTCCTTGCCAATTTGTAAATACAAACAATATCTAAAAACAATATCTATTTGGCTTGCTTCCCATTTCTTTAAGACCGATGCTATCAGTATCAAAATATTAACAACTTATTCATTTATTCATTTCTGAATGCTTCTAGAACCATATCCCAGAATTTCAAATAATGTCATAATAGAGATGAGGACAAAACAGGGGGTGCTTAACATCTGATATAGTAAGAGCTGCCAGCCTGAAATAAGTGAAGAAATGTACCATTCATGTATTTTTCAAATATCTAATATAACTGCATAACAGACAATTAGAATTAGGTGTTTTTCCTGTGTCTCTTATCTACTACACATTTACAGAGGAGGAATGCAGTTTGGAACATTCATCTTCTCTGCAGCTATTATTCTGCAGAGATTTTCCAGAAGTGGAACTAAGCACAAGTGACCAGGTAGGACCAATTAGCCAGACCTATTCATGGTAAAACACTGAAATTACACTTTCAGGGTACACCTAATTTGGCATCCAGATTAAAATGACAAATAATTTAATAATGAAAAATCAAAATCAACAACTTCACTGAAATCCTTATTCATACAGCTACGATGGAAAACAGCAACAAGCCTAATGTACTTTCCTGAAGCACAAATCACTGGAAGAACAAATCCCCAGCTTGGATGACAAAACAAATGAAACTGACAGACTAACCAAAGGAGATTTCAACAACCTGCTCGGCCACCTCATTAACTATATTTCACATAATAAAAGTGTTCAGCAAGACTGGTAGCTTGTATTAAGTGGTCACAGTAACCTTCCTTGATCTTCTGCCTTCTCATTTTCCTAATACAACCTAATATACAATTTCCCTGTTTTAGTGAAACTGAGTTCAATACGATCATGTTTTCAACAGTTTTTTTCCAGAATAATCGCTAAGCCTTTTTTCTTGATCAGTGTGCTGGATGATTGTTTCACTTAGCAGGTCTTCCCCAGATTATTTTCTTCTACTTTTAATAAGCTTACATTTCTGTACCCTCTCTCTGTCTGCTGTTGACCTAGTCTCAAGAGAAACAGTTGTTTCTGATATTGATTGCACTATGCATTTTTTGTTTTGCCTTTAATCCTGGCACATGGAATCCTAGAGGTTTTGTTTTCTGTATTCTATTTCAAGTCAGCTTGAGTGATGTCAAGAGAACTGGCTCATCCAGTTCAGAAAACAAATAAATGCTTTTGGAAAAAAATCCTTTGCTTCTATGATTTTAAGTGATCCTCAGTAACTAAAAAAATGAAATTCATATAACATAAGAACTATAATTACACATTGCCGGAAATAATCTGCATAATTATAACATCAACAGTCAGAAAAACATTACCTTGAATCCAGCTCTTACTAAGGAAGGGAGAAACCTGCTTTAGACAGACTTGCTTTGAGTTCCTTTCCAAGCTATGTTCTGAGGTGCCAAAGCCTTGAAAATACATGCACTTACACATGCCAGTAGCCCTCCTAAAGAAAAACGCAAAAAAATTCCTGGAGGTGACTGCCCTGTGAGATATTTTTATGTCTGAAATCTAGAAGATTTCTTTCCCATTAACATAACTTCACAAAGACACATAAAGCACTTTAAAACACTATGAATTACAAAGGTTTTTAAAACATTTATATTTTTATATTTTGTTTTATATATGTATATTATTGTGGTGGTGCATCCCAGGTAGCTTGCAATGACTCTTTGTGTGCACACACATGTGCATTTGCTGTGCAAACATGGGAGAAATGCTGCTCTCTCAAATATTTAGATTCTTTAGATATCTAAGGAAGTTAGGCCTGTAAGTAAGTTTAATTTAAGCCATAAGCTGAGCTAAATGCTGTTAAGTGTTGTTCCTTTATTAAAATGTTAAGTTACAACTGAACTACTGGTGAGTGCTGTTAAACCTATTGTCAGGCCATATTCCTTTTTATCCTTGCCCTTTCTCTCCCTTTCTCACATGCACCTAAACACACACAGCTAGTTTTCTGTTTATTGCTGCTTGGATTGACTGACTGGACTTGATTTCTTGCTTTTTTCCCCTCTGTGTGCCTTAACCCTGTAGTAAGTAGCAGACCGAACATTTCCAAAGAGCCTTTTCGTGCTGTCGCTTAATATTAAATCCCTTCTTTTGCTGAAACCCTTGCCAATCACTCTTTAAGCAATCTCAAGCACTCCTCAACAAGTATATTTAAGGAAAAATTGCTAATTTAAACAGAGCAGTTTGCTTTCAAAATCAAGTTTTTTAACACACTCACAGTTGTGAGTGGCACAGCTCCATCTGGATGGTTCAGATTCTAATGCATCTACCTACGTGGCCTAATAGAACCTTCTCTTTCAAATCACAGCCTCATTTGCCACTCATATCTCAGCAATGTTTCCTGATATGATGAAGCAGTTGCTCATCTAATTTCTGAAGGGCTTTATTTAGCTCAGTGACAGCACTGATTATGTGCCAAATTATCAGTTATCTGCTATTATTATTGAGCAGCACCATCTTCATGGATATTTACAGAAAATTCTCTTTCCCTGGCTGTTCTCCTTGTTTCCACAGAATGAGTATGTTTACTTGAACACTGCTTTTTGAAAAACATCAGAGAAATCAGTTCTATGCAAAATCATTGTGGCTAGGCTCTGTGAAAGCTACAGAAGGGTTTATGCTCCAGCAGCCACCTTAGCAGGACTTGAATTATGAACAGGAACTCTGCCCTAGCGGCACAAAGGAGTTGGCACAGAAGCATGACACTCTCCCACTGCTCTCCCTCATCCCTCAGCTCCCACTGGCATGGTTTTCCAGGAAAAGGAGGGCAAGTGAGGGCAGTCAGTGCTTTTCCAAAAGCAGCTTTAGTTCTCCATTAGCTTCCGGCCAAGAAATCTGCCGGGTCAACAAGGAATGTTGCTAGGAAGGCACTATGCTTGGTGCTTGGGGCTTGAGCTTTATTGCAGTGTGAACTTTGTTAAACATTTAGAATATCTTAATAAATACACTGTAAGCACAGAAAATGGATATTTGCCCTGAATATTCCTCTCACTGCATTAAAAATGGACCTAATCTGTGTCTATGTAACTTTACTTTCCTCCTCGAGAAATTCCCTTTCTATTTCCTCATTATCATCTACTTCAGTTGTGAAATTTATTTCTTCTTTACTCTCATTCTGGTACCAGCTCTCCACAAGCTGAGTCCTATTAGAGAAATTAGGGCATTCTTTCCCTTTCAGTGACCTGTACATCAGTTTACATTCATAATGTCCAAATAAAAGAAGCAATGCCTTTATTACATTCTGACACTCTAAGAAGCCAATTCCTTCAAGAGCTTCTTCAAGGAATGTACACTGTCTCAACTGCAAGATCCATAATGGCTTCCTGGAAATGCTTCAGGGTATAGAGTCTGTACTAGATTAACTGCAAAATTAAGTCTCAAATTAAAGTTTCTTTGCAAATTCTGCTGGCATCTTCATCAAGCTCTGGGAAATACTGTGCATTTCCAGGGATTCTCATGTTACATTTAGGGAGAAGACTATAATTCTGTGCAAATCCTACTGTGTTAAGATTAATCACACTCAACCAATGTAGCAAAGGCAGGTGTGCAGTAAACATAAGCTCCCTCCCTAATCCTTAGAGATTGCAGGCAGAAAGCAATTCAGGTTTTCAAAGGAATGAATGACTTTTGGAGTGTGCTCACCTCCTCTGAGTGGCTACAGAGAGACGCTGACAAAACATTCTCTTGTTGGGCATATCAGCATAACGCTGAAACTTCAGTAGCAAGAAGGTCCAAGCTCTTCCTAACTACCAAATACTGCTCCACTAGATAAAAATAGCATTCCTCTCTCAACATCAAACATATCAGGGGATCAGATATAAGAACCTTACCCAGCTAATTGACACCATTTGCGTGTAAAAGAGCTGTGACCTGTACAACAGCCAACAACTGGTTATTCTAACCTCATTTTGAGCTCTCATCCCCGTTGCAGAGCTCACCATAACAGGTATACAATTGTTATATCATACAATTGTTCCTAACTTCATTTAAATACCTGCATCTGGATATCAAGGTCCAGAAGTATAAAGACCCTCTAGGTTTTCCTTAAAATCTTTGCCCGCGGCACTTGCGTGTAAAAGGAGGAATGACTTTGCCCAGGTGTTTATTCAGGAACGTGCTGAAAAAGATCAAATGTAGTCAATTGTAATTAAACTATTACAATCATTAATGCCAGCTGATGTTCATGGAGAAGTGGACTCATCAAGAAGAAAAAGTGGTGGTGTGTCCACACCCTTGTAAGGAAACTGATTATTGTAAATCAACAAAGCTTCGTAAGCAAAACAGCAGCATTAGTGGCTCAGAGCAGCACACTAACTTATTTGATCCTATTTTAAATTCTTTAAAACTTCAGCTGCAATTTCCAGCAGTGCAAAGTTTAAACTGCTTACTGTAACACAAAATCACCCTCCTGAATGTATAATTGAAGCATTCAATAAATGAGGCAAGTAATGGAAAAGCGGGCGCTATATACAACAGTAAATATTTGACTGGTTCTTCAAAAGCAAACTGCAGCATTTCAATATTTACTTGCACTCAGAATTGCTGATGGCTTCCCTGCTGCGCAGTAAAAGAGAAAAATTATAAGTGCATTCATAATCACTTGACCTTCCTTCTAAAAAATTATATTTGCCAAAATATGCTCTGTATTCCCATTGTTTGTGAAATAGGAAATGTAAATAGCAAACACATTTGGAAGAGCTACTGGTTTGAAACAGCGTCTCAAACTTTGATTTTCCTATCTGCCTTCTGCCCTAGAGCCAACAGCAATTTCTCACTGTGACAAGACAGATCTGGAGAACTCAAACTGTAGCAGCATGAACCATCAACAGCACTTGCTGAGCATCCATCTCATGTTAGACACAGTTCCTAGCGCGTTTGCGCTGCAATGGAATCCTAAGAGTAACAGGGGCTGCCTGCAGATGGCTCTTGGATTTGTAACAAAAATGAGTCCTCTTGTTTCTTACTTTAACTGGTGTAAACCCCATGGAAGACAGATAACAGGTATCTTATCTCTTTAACTATGTGGTCTCTTGGGTGCTGACCTAGAACAGAGACTAGAGTTAAAGAATAAAGTAGGGATTTATTAAAAGCCCTCAATGGATCCACTTTGGGCAGCACAAGAGCACAGCCAGGGCCAAGACAAACCCACAATGGTCACAAAATGGAAGACCAGTCACAGGGTCTCACACTTTTATAAGTTCTGGTCCATTTGCATAATGGACCAGAATAAAAATAATTGTCCAGTTACAGCTTTAGATTATGAACTCCCATCCTTCTTGCTTTTTTCTCTTCAGCCCACTGTTGTTTATGCTCTTGGGCCTGAGATTTGGATCATTTGTCCTTGGTCCCCAGCTAGAGAAGGAATTGTTCTGTCTCCCTACTCTGTGAAGTGAGCTCACCATCCCTACATATGAAACCCAGACCCACACACTAAAGCAGCACAGAATCTGAAAAATATAAAAGCTAAAACCTGAGGCATCATCTGATAGCAACCCATCACCATACACAGTGATAAGGATACTGCTAAATATCGCTCCTTTTTTATAATTCCAAATATTTGGAAGAAATCTCATCTAAAATAGTAATGACAGCCTGCCTGCCCAAACCTTTCTTCAGAATTAAATATCTATTTAATTCAAGCAGGTGACACAAAAATTCACCTCATTTTCTACCCCCAACCTGTCAGGCCTGCAAGTGGTACCAAATTATGAATCTCATCTTCATCTCCACCAGGAAAATATTGAACTAGACAATGAACTCTTCCTAGGATCAGTAGTATGAAATAGTTTATTTTCTTTTAAAGGTTCAATCTGACTCTTATTCTGAAATAGTTACTCTATAAATGAGGGCCCAAATCCTTGGTTATGCCTGAAAGCATCTCTTCAGTATTATCTGTATTTTTCTACATCAAACCTTGAGTTTTTCACGGTGAAAACTGAACAGAGAGGACTGATTTTTTTCTCACTTGGAGTGCCAGAAGTTAGACCAAGTGGCTAAGCAAGACTCCTAGGCTGTCCTTGGAGCCACTATTGAGAACCATCCATCTCCAGAGGGCACTCCATCCCATTCCACAACAAATGTCATGCTACAGCATTGCAGTCACCTGTCTACTCACCACTGAATAAATGAAACAGATGCTTTTTGTCAGATAACTAAAGATGAGGAAATCATCTCAGAGGGTGTCTCTGACCAAAGAAAACCATGCAATACACCAATAAAAGCAGACCTGACCTCAACCTGCATTTGTGGAATGGTGGCTACAGCAAAACAGTAATTCCTGGCCTAAATGTACATCAACAGTTAGAGTGTTTTAGAGGAAAATAAAGAATATATTATGATTAAGCATAACTATGCTGCAGATATTTACGTTCAGCTAAAGATAAAATGCTATACAAATGTAACAGTATTTTTTTTCTATTATCAGAATACTCTTTTAAAAGCTTTATGAAGGAAAATGTGCTCTTTTTCAAAAGCTTGGCTGAAACGCATTAGCCTATCGCTTACCTGAAAGACTGGGTTTTATGGATGACTATGAAAGGAAAAAAATTTTGTCAAGACTAATTTTATATTTTCTACCTTTGTCAGCTTGCATGAGTAACAACCATCCCCTTTTGCACAGCTTTCAATATATTAAAAGTAATGAATAAAGGAGGCTCTAATGGGAGAAGTCAAATATGGCAAAATAATTAAATTACTAAACATCCAGAAATCTCTTCCTTTCCAGATCTATGAGTTAAATATATGGCAATTCAATTTCCTTAAACACTTGACAGGACCTATTTTGTATGAGATTTATTTGCTAACAGGTTTTCAGTCACATTAAGTGCTCACAAAGTGCACAGAAGCTGTATTTTACTGCACAGCCCTAATTGAGCTGTCTGGGCTAAAGTAGCTGAATGTTACAGAAATGTTTATTATACAAATCCATTTACTCTCAAACTAGAAAAGGACGTTCCTGTACATTTGAGTGCAATTTATCCTAGAAAAAAAGAAAGCAAAAGATCTTTTATCACCCCCTCAGATCAGTGAATTATTCTTATGGACTTCTTTTACAACTCAAAATCTGATTTCACTCCAAACTGCAAAAGAGCAGAGTCTCAAATGCCTCTCAGTTATTTTTCAATTACATTTAATATCTCTTTCTCAACAAGAAGTAGAACTTAGTGAATTGCAGCAATCCATAGCTACCTCAGCAGCACACTCTGAATGGGAAAATAATATATTTTTGTTTTCAGTAAACATCTTGTTGTCCATTTTTCCTGTTTTTCCTATAATTTCATTTAGCATTTGTTTTTTCCAATTCTTTTGAGCATCTAACCATCCAATTTGAGTTAAATGTGTGGACACGCCAAAGTTACACAGAAAACAAGAAGTAAAAAATCCTAAAACCTGTGTGTGAAACACCACTGTGGCTGAAATGTCACACATCCCCAGAATCCATATCTACATATCCCATAGGTTTTCCTCATGGCAGCAAAGGAGATAGATGATGGAAATCGACTTGTCTCAAACAGGAGATTAAAACCCAACTTTGTTACAGAGTAGGGATGCGTTGCAGGACTCAATTCAAGGGGTAAAAGCTGTAGCAAAGGTATTTTAGATGTAAGAACCTAAAATAAAAACTTGACCTGTTGCCCTCATTTCCAAATACTTCTATAATTTCTTATTAAATAAATAAAGGGGCTAAAAAAATCTATTTTGGCTTAAACTCCACTTTTGCCTCAATCTGGTCCTACTTAGGCAACCCAAGGGCAACCTGAAAAGACAAGAAGGCTAAGAACACAAATGGAAAGCAAAGTCTAAGAACTGTGTTCATTTGTAACCATAAGGATCCAAAAAAAAAAAAATCTAAAATACATTTTTTTAGTAGGCCTCCTTCCCAGCACACCAACACTGTAATTACAGGCACAGATATTAGACCACCAGGTGGAAAGGAGCTTGCACACAGGACAATAAAGTACAGGAGACCTCTGCTCTCCTCTCAAATCCTCTTTCCCTCCTCTGCTTTTCTAACTGATTTTATTTTGTTTCATTTCCTTTTCTCAAATGTCCTTTGAGTGCAGTTCAGTGTCTTCACCAGAACTCGACCGATTTTTCCCCGTCCATGCTTGGCATGCATTTAATAGTAATTTTAAAATCCTCTATTCAGATATACTTCTATACAGAAAATCAAGAGGCAGTGACTTTGATTGATAGTCACTGTCATGGAAACTGGAGGATGACATTTTTTGAGTTTCCTTGAAGGAAAGCTGGGTAGATAATATGTTCCAAACTATCACTGAGATGTATTTTTGCCACATGCCACGTTGCTTAGAAAGATGGTACAAATACCAGTGATTGCCACAATGAAGGAGACTTGCTGCAGCCATCTGAATTCCTTATGCATCTCATCTGCTCTGGAGCAAAGCATCTCCTCAGTATTCCCTGACCCTCCTTGGTGGCATGACATATCAACAGAATGAGCAATAAAACTACAGAGAAGCAACTTTCATTGCAGAGAAATTAAGAGAGGAACTGAATCTGATGGAATTCAAAATAATGATGAGATGTGTGAGCAAGGAACAGCGTCACAGGATCTTCACAGGATGCAGATGTATGTGAAACAGAAAAACTTCATGGGCTGCATCTCAAATCCCAGCATGGAAACTGTTAAAATAATTCTGACACATACTGGTGCCAGCAAAAGTTTCAAAAGGGCGAAAACATGAAAGCTGTCTTCCTTAAATATTAAGAGGTGTGAGTTAACTCAGTGGATTTGAAACCATTTGAAGTTGAAATCTACAATTAAGTGCACCTTTAAACAAATGGGAAAAAAAACCCTGAATACAAGATTAGTCACCAGTAAAAAAGAGAAATCCTGCACAAAAAAAATTCTACTTTGTTGAACACATTTCTCAGTTCTGTTTATTAATAATGTTAAACAGCATGACTTTGCATCTGAGACAAATTTGGCAATTTTGTCCTTCCCTCTTTTCAAGGCTGGACAGGAAACACCTCTTAATCTTCAGTAAAATATTGCCTGGGATTAATTTGAATCTTACTTCCAAGTGGGTATAGCAAAAGTGATGTGAACCACTTAATATAAAAGCTCTAGGTGATCTAAAAATCACATAAGCTAAACTAAATGCTAATTATAAATAACACTTTTAAGAACTTCAGGACAGATGTCCCTGAGATGAACAATTTAGTTGAAGTACATATTTCAGGAAAAATTGAAGTGTTGGTTTGGTTTTTTTAAACACAGATTAACAGTTTATTATGAAGAAAATAGCATAATCAAGATGTATTCCATGAAACAGAATGTTGTGAGATACAGTAAAACCTCTATTCAGAGTTTCTTTTGCTAACTTTAATATATTCTTGCTTTAAGGTTATTGCTTTAATAAAGTACCCTCTGCCATTTTATGTTACAGTGGCTTTAGCTTTTATGCTCTGTAGTAAGTAATTCTGATTAAAATCTTCTGTCTGATCACTTGCCACAATAAGTAATTCATCTTTTATAAATATATCTTACTTGCCATTACTAAAACTTGAGGGACAAAGCTGAAAACTTAAACCTTAGGCAACCTTAAACCCCTTAAGCAAGGGGGACTTCTCAGCACCTCATGACTCAGCAGCAGGAAGGCTTCTTTAATAAACTTTGTCTGAAGCTACGACTCCACCCATGGCATCACTTAAACAATCAAAATTTAAATCTTCTAAGGAGATCTAAAATACTTCTCTAATGGCTTTACCTTGGTATTTTAAAATACAGGGATTTCTTTCTGCTCATGCACACTAGCTACAATGTTTTCACGTTATGGAAGTTATTCTATTATCATTATTATTCCATTATATGTAAAAACAGTGTTAATAACGTTTGTGATTCCTCTATTTCACAAAAAGACATTTTTGGATGAAACAGTGGGTGGATAAAATAGGAAATAGTGCAAGAAGCTGTTTATGGGGAGAGAGTAACAGAGAGATGCTACTTCAGTCACACCTGCCACCAAAGGGACAGTTTAGAATCACACTGTCATTGCTGCTGCCACACACACTGGGCAAGAAGACAGAGGAGAGATAAAATCCAACTTTGCTGCACTTTCTTTAACTCAGCAGGAAAGAAACACTGCCTGGCAAAGACCTCCACAACTGCTCAGCTTTTCCAGTACACATTCTTACTAACCATGCAAAGCTGCCAAGCTTCCTGCTTCCTTCCTCTTCAAACAAGACTTAGGAATACCTTTGAATACCTAGGAACACCTAAAGATATTCCTTTAGGACATTTTCCAATGTCCTAAAATGGACATTGGTAAAGGCCACTGAGCCCCTACATTGCAGGGAATAGGCTCTGCTTACTGATTTTCATGGAAGCTCCAGCAAAGAGGTCACAGTTGTAGGGGACAGCCTCTTTCCCTGTCACACACACCTTTGCTGGCTCTGCTCCCATGAAGTTATTCCAGCATTCCCATCACTGAAATGAAAGGAGGGAAGCAAGGCCTCAAAGCTTGTTTTTTCATGTTAAGCAGAGATCCCTCTTTCCCTTAATACAAAGTTTTAGTGTGCTTATTGTTTCACAAAGAACAAACATCAAATTTCTCCTGGACATGACATCTTCTGATCCCCTGAAGCCATTCACACAAGCTGGAATTTAGACACATAGGTGAAGAAGGAACTGAGAAGTTTCTCCATCTCTGCCTATATTGTGTCTATGAATAAAATGGATAAATGGCTTCATACTGCCAGGCCTTTTTTTAAACACAAAAAAAAAAAAAAAAAAAAAAAAAAAAAAAAAAAAAAAAAAAAAAA
>JAYDZK010000202.1:6830362-6844136 GCA_034509185.1 Euphonia xanthogaster | reverse complement strand
GGCCTTTTTTCAAAAAAAAAAAAAAAAAAAAAAAAAAAAAAAAAAAAAAAAAAAAAAAAACACCCCCCCCCCCCCGAAAACAGCTGTGCCTTTGCAAAAACTTACACTATTTTCTTTACCAAAAAAAACCCCTAAACATTTAGACAGATCTAAAATGAACTTTCCTGCTTTGGGCTGCTACCCTGTAGAACATTCTGGCCATGGCTTTTATCAATTCCACCAACCAGTATTTTGACAAACAAGTTGGACATTGAAACCAACAGCTGCAATCTGGCAGCCACGGGTTTTCTGCTTTTCACTTTAATAATGTTTCTGCCCAGCACTCCCAGCTCTTGTTATTCCAGCTGCAGCAGCCATAACTCATGTCTCTGGGGCGTTTTTGTGTGTATGCTTTGGAGTAAAGAGGCCTCACAGGACGTCTAATATGATGTCCTTTGCAATCCATTATTAGAGTATGAATCACCTTGCCAGTTAATCACACCATTATGAATGCTGAAGGCATAAAAAAACCAAGAGGGATTGAAATACTTCTATTTCCAGATTAAGGAAAGCTCTTAAAAAAAAATGCAGGCAGACTAGTGAATATAGGTTTTTTGAACGGTGCCAGATTGGCACACAAAAGTGAAAAATTTTAATCAAAAGGGCTTTTTGTCTTAGTTGCTTGAAATGATACTGTAAAAGAAAGAGGAAAATATGCAAACTTCCATCTTCTGCTAAAAATGGATGTGCTGAAGTGGGAATTCAGTGCAGTTGGAGCAAACCCAAGATAATTTCAAACACTAATAGATAAATACATCAACCCTCTATTTACCTGCTCTGTCATTTGAAGCTAGCAGAGGCTGATGCAGTTAGTCCAAGTCATCAGCAGCACTGCAGAGCAGCATTAATCTCTCACTTGTATCTGCATTCATGGCCTCCTTCCTTCCCTTGCATGTACTTTGCTGCCACCTCCAGGATACACCGGATTTTAGCCTCGAAGTTGAAAAAACCTTTTCACCAACCAAAAGTTACTTTGCTCTGAGGTGCAATATTTCAAATTGTAAGCATGGTTTTGGTTACATTTAAACAGGAAACCCCCAAAACTCTTTTTGCAGACACCTTTCACAAGCACAGGTGTCAGGACAGCTTACAGATGCTTCTTCCTTGGAAAAATAAAATGGTGCTTTAAAATAATAGCCTGTTCAGCAAATTACAGAGCAAACCCTGAAAAAAAAATTATGGTATACACTCATTGCAGAGTCTTTTGTGAGTATTATTGCCCCTAATTTCAAGACAAGAAAAAGTAAACAGACAGTTCTTAGCTGGAAGTATTCTATCAAGTTAGGATTTTTTTTTCTTTTTTTAAAGCTGTGTTAGGTCACTCTTACACCCCCAGAAGCAGGCAATAATTGCCATTTTTAAAAGGTTTCAAATCCTCTACAATGAGAAGGTAGTAGCCCTATCTTTCTCCTCTTTTATTAATGAGAGGATCAGGTTCAAGTGGATGGAGTATCAGGCATCATTAAGAAATTCATTCTTCCAGAAGCCATAATGAGGTGCCACAGTGCAGAGCTGTACACTAAGGACAAACTTTCCATAGTTCAAAGATTAAGACTAACATTAGACTAGAGGAAGTCCTTTTAAGATGCTATACAACTAATAATATCTGCTTAATATAAACAATGCAAAAGGATTCAGAAGTTGCTAAGGCTAATTTTATTACTTTACATTTTGGTATCTTCAAAAACATAAGATTTTGAAGTAATCATTTACATCACTAAAGAAAAGCTCACCAAAGTGATTAATTAATTTCTATTTAAAAATAAGATTCAGTGAGAGCAAGGTCATACCCTACTAGGACTTTCATTACTATTAAGAACCTTTCTATCTCAAAACTACACGATGAATTCCACTGTCTAACACCTAGATTCCAGGGGGTTTTGTGTCTGATTAAAGATAGCAAGGGGGAAATGAACATATCACACACCTTGGCAGAAATGGGCTGTGCCACTCACTGGATTCTTTCTCTGCAGAGAAGATCAGCACAGGTGTGGCATTCACATTCCCTGAACATGATTCCTTCGCCCAAGGTTTTTCTCCTGGGAAGCTGGAAGGCAGCGAGAGAGGCCTCAGAGAAAAGCAAAACAATTCTTATCTCATTTGCTTCTCCTGTGTTGTGCTCACATGTGGAATGTGTTTGGAGATTGTTTCGTTGGATTCTGCTGTGAGTTGTTTTCATTCATTGAGCAATCAGGGCCAAGCTGTGTCAGGACTCTGGAGAGAGTCACGAGCTTTCATTATTATCTTTTAGCCTTCTGTAAGTATCCTTTCTGTATTCTTCAGTATAGTAAAGCATTCTTTAACATAATAAAGTAATAAATTAACCTTCTGAGTACATGGAGTCAGGTGCATCGTTCTTCCCTGCCACGGGGCTCGCCGTGCAAATTTGCTCACTAAAACAAATTTAGTGACACTTAAGCAGGGTCTGTAATTCATTAGACTTTTGAAGAATTTACCAGCACAAACCACATTTTGCCTGGCTTTTGCCAAAGCCTGTGGAGATGGAAGCTGCAACACAAACAAACATCTTTCCATGCTGTAGCTCAAGCACTTTGCCAAGCATCATTAAAAATTATGTATTTAGGGCACGCTGTCTCCGTTTTTACTTTATTCTTACACTTATTAAAGACTTCTGTTGCTTAAAATCAGGTGTGTGTTCACTGGGTTCTTCTAAAATTTCTTTGCAATAATCCTACCAGAAAAAAAAAAGTATTTAATATGATTTCCATTGATTTCCTGTACCAATCATTGCAAATTTATCAAAGCATAAAAATGCATAGAATAGGCTCTCACTGGCTTCACAATAATGCTGAACTACACTTACCTTTTGGAAGTCAAAAGGCTCAATTACTTTTCCTCTATTTTAGATAGAATTCACTTGCTTTCCAATGTGACCAGAATTCGAAGTAGCTATTAATTTGTACACAGTAAATGTAATATTCCTTTATAGCTGAGGAAAGCAGTGTCAGAGGAAGAAAATATAAATTCAGTGGAATATTTCTATATAACCTGATGAAATTAGTCCCTCAATCCAGAAAACAGTCCATTATATGTCAGTATTTCAGAATACTACAGAAATTATAATAAAATAAAAGAACTGCACTCAAAGTAAAGACTCAGTTGCCTGGAAAATCAATCCATATTGAAATACTGCTCTGGGACTTTGAACTAACATGATCATTTCTGGAAAATCCCTTTAAAAAGACTAACACTTAGAAGATACTAAAATTTAACATTTATTTATTTTATTCAAAAGGAAAACCTGTGCTAATTCACAGCATATCAGCAACTCATCTACGTGGCACATTGGGAAAAGGGTGTGTCTGCTAAAAGAAATACAAACCATGAAGTAACAAGGATTTTTGGGATCATTTTCCTTTTGCTTGGCTTTTTTTTTGTTGTTGTTGTTTGCCTTTTACATGCTCTGCAAATATTAGAATTTACACTGAAAAAAAAAAAACCTGTAAATCAAGAAAAGGTATAAATTAAAATTAAAATAGAAAATAACCTGAGAATTCCCAAAAAAAGAATTTTTTTGTTATTGACATCATCTTCTTTTTCCTACATAGAACAGATAAAGATATCAAGATGCTTTTGCCATCCTCATTAAAGGTTATCAGGCTCTCTAGAATCCCTAACAGAGTTTATACACTCCATTACCATGTAGTATCATCAATGTCCTCTTTTTCAGGTAAGCCTTTTCTCATTTGTTAAAATACAAAAATGCAACATTTTTTTTTTACACTGCTGTTGTGACAGGACTGCTAATTACACTGCTAATGTACATAAGAGAAAGAGTCTCCTGTGTGGAATATTAATCCCAGTTTCTGACATATTTAAACCTTGTCCTCATCACATGAGGTTGAGTGGAAACTATTGCTTTGTGCTAAAAGCAGGAGTTAATCCTTCCTTAGCTTTGCTTTATAAATAACATTCATAAGAGTACAGCAACTCCAAAAAACCCAAGGGGTTTTAATTTATAATTTCACACCACTGCAGCAAAAGCTGGTCAGAGTCTCTAAATTCTCTGAACACAGGCATAAAAATCATGATGTCCAAGAACATGGGGAAAAAAATCCACATCAAGATAAGCCACAAAGGAAAAAATTAAATTAGTGACCACTGTGGGCATAGTGCAACTCCTATTTCAGGCTAAATCTCATTGAGATGAGAGTCCCAAGACAGTCCTATTTGAACTAATTTAGCATAAAACACCACTCAATACAATGGTGGCAATATCTAGTCTCAACTGTCTCCTGCAATTTACTTTTAATCTGTAACCTTCCCCACCTTCTGTGCAATTTCACAGCAGAAAAAATAATAGCTATAAAGGCTACTTTAAAATAGCATTTCCAGTTACAGACAATTAGTTGTTAAGACATTGAGGTACCCTAGTGCTTCTATTGAAATGTAAATATTTGTGATTTTAACAGCTTACTATTCAAAGCAAGACAAGCTACTAATTTACCACCCTTCTCTTATTCAGAACACTTTGAGTAGTATTTGCAGTAGAACACTTTGAATAATGTTTACTGTCAACATTTTATTTTTTTCAAGGAAAGTATTTTTTTTCCATTAGTTCCAAATTCATTGTCTTTCAACTGTTCTTATCTTTATTGCTACTAAATACTGTGGCATCTTTTTCAGAAATTATAACAACTGCAGGAAAAGGGAAAATATTTCAACCTCAAAAGCCCATTGCAATCAATAAATTGGCAAACTCATAGCTGCTGTGCCTGAAATAATTGTAGGAATTTCCTTGCTATTTTTTTGCCTCAAGACCTTTATCAGTAACAGGTTCTTCACATTTGCCACCCTTACTCATGCCCACCCTACCCAGTATGAGTTAGAAAGGCCAGGACAGCAAAAGCTACGTTTTGCTGAACAATAACACTTTATTTCCCACTTTTCCCAACTCAACTCACCCAGCAAAAGCAATAGACACAAGAGCCAGCAGGAACAGGCAGCTGAGAGAAAGAATCACACGGGAAAGTGCCCTGAAGATCCCTTACTCCCTGGAATTCTGGCCCTCAGCACTCATGGAAGTCAATGCTGAATATTCCAATAAGATCACACTGTTTGAGAAAGCAGTTTTTGTAGACCCTGTATTTGAGCTGAGAGAAAATGATGCAGTACTCTGTTATTTACAATGACAAGTGATTTATTGGCATGCTTTTTATTCCCCAGAACTGATTTAGGTGTTACACTTCTTCACAACTGTACTGAGTTTCTAATTCTATGCAATTCTATGTTTGAACAGTAGTGCTAGGTATCCTCTTTTTTGTTAGTGTTATATTAGAACAGTCAGTTTTCTCCCCAGTACGTGCTTCCTTAGGAATATTTGTACAGCTGCTCTCCAAATCTTTAATTTCATTTTTCATAACAGATGTTCTACTTGTGTCTTGTTCCCCCTTCAAGATTACACACAATCAAATGAAACTGGAATACTTCTCTACCAATATTTTGCAGTTTAGCAAATATAAAACATATAAAACAGGCAAAACCATTTCAGATGGCCTCTAGGACACTAGCTGAATATAAGAAAATAATTTTAGAGATTCAAATTATTCCAAATTTATTCAAGAATAAATAATAATTAGTTTATAATTTAATAATTAATATGTTTTAGAATAATCTGAAATAATTAATATTTCAGATTATTCTAACATATTTTGCACTCATTCTCAGTCATTTTTTAAACTATCAACATTTTTTCAGAAGTTCTTAGCATTTATCATCCCATGGTAGTCCAGAAATTCTAATGATTTGCACAGAAATAATTGGTAATGGGTCAAATATTTTACATCCAAGTATTATTACTGCTCTGGGCAAATTGCACTGACTGGAATAACTCTTTTCTCACAGATATTGGAAAGGCATTTTGACTGCCTTAACCACAATTAAATAATAATCTGATGTGTAATTTTTTTTTAATCTAAATTTATTACAAAATAGAATGCAAGAACTGAAGTGCTGTTATGGGAAGGGACAGGAAGGGCAAGGAAAAACGTTCCCCAAAAGTCCCAGGTTTCATAGTTACTCTTATGCCTCTGCCTTCTAATTCTTTTCTCTTCTTTTCCTTCTTACTTCAGGGGAAAAATACAGACTAGACAGTCCCTTTTTCAGCCATTCAAGCCAGATTGCTCCCAGAAATGGGAATGCACAATAAGCAGTATTCGGGTTTCAAACTCATTGATTATTATTTAAAGATAAGAAGATGCTAGATAACACCAAAAATTAAAAAAACCATCAAGCCCAATTCTCTTTTCACTGAAAAAAAAAAAAAAAAAAAAAAAAGTAATGTCTTAATTTCTGGAAAGTTTCTAAATGCAAGTCTTGATATTTCAAAATATGTCAACTCTTAAGGGCTGTTATTAAAGGAAACTGCTAAACCTGTCCTCTTGCTGGGTGTGGGAATATGTACATCCATAAACGTATAACATAACCAGAGAGAGTAAATACCTCAGAAAAGCTCTGTTTTCATTTTCTAATGTGTTCCACCTTTTAAAACTAAAGGAATATTCATGAAATGACAAACTTTCAAAAAAGCAGCATGATCAAAATTTGTTGATGGCATGGTTGTAGTTATATATGAACTGATCTTCAGGCCAGAAATTAGTCATGGGTTGCATTTATACTTTCAAACAATGAGTTTTAGGTAATCATTCTCACAAGTTTCACAAAACCACACAGTTTCAAACTCAGTGGGAAGGTAATAAGATCTCCCTTCTGTTCTAATTTAACAGAAGGGAAAGAGATGAAATTAAGAGATGCATGATGATACCCAAAGTCTCCCTAAGGAAAAGCAAGTTATTTGGTTGCTGGGGCCACAGCAGCATGCCAAACAGCATTTGTGAACTTGGATACCCTTCTTAAAATTGCAGCAGTGCACTTAATGAGCCTCTTCAGAGGTGCACAAAATTAGGACTGAGGTAGACTGCAGACCTAATAAATCTTTCATTAGAACTTGTTCAGGTATCACTTTTCCCAATGTCACAATGAAACTACGACTGAGGGAAGGCCCGTTGATTCCAAGGAAGAGTCCCACTCCATTCCACAGTGACCCTACTGCTTGAGAGATGCTACCAAAGGCTTAGAGAAAGATCTGCTTTTGAAAACATCCTGTTTAACCCAGGCTGAACCTGACGCACAATCATTGGTTCACCCTCCCAGCCAGGGATACAGAATGCACCTCAGGAGCCCACAGGAATCAGCAATAAACATGCTTGCCAGGTATTTCCAAGGGTATCATGTTGAGCATTTTTCACAAGCACTCAGTTCAGTGAAATGGAAATGGGTTTACTAAAAGAATTGGCAATTATGACATTAGCAGTGGAGTGTTGATAGAACCTGAGAGTTTTGCCTTCAAGACCCTCTCTAAGCAGCAACAAAGGGTTTAACTAGAATCTAGCTTAGTGTGAACTTACAAACAAAATGAATTGATTTATAATAGAATAAGCCCCAAGAGCACTCAAGACTCCTTCCACTTGCCGTCCTGCTGACCTTTTTCACCAGTATAGGGACAACGCGTAAATGGCAGGAACCTGCCAAGGAACTATGGAGCTGGTCTAGGAATTTGAGACATATCACCATATCTTATTTTCTCACTTGAAAATGACCAGCCATGAATCAAAACTCCATAATTTTGAGTCATTAGAAAGACATTTCATTCCATCATCATTATTTACTGTGACTTGACAAATCTGGTGAACGGCTAAGAATAATGGCATCTATTTTCTTCTAATTTTTCTGGGAAAGAAGGAAGATATGTACATCCCTACTAAAGAGCACATGTCATATCACAGTATATGCTACACATGAAAGCTCAGAAGAAGACAATTTCAAAGTGAGAGTTTTGGAAGACTTTAAAGGTCTTACTGTAGTATCTTCTATGCCACTCAGGTTCAAGTAATTTAATAAATTCACCAGCTTAAAGCTCAAATGATTTAAGTAAGGACATGTAGTAGGAAAAGACACATTAAAAGTAAAAGCCATATTCAGATGTAGCCATGTTAAAAAATAGAGAAATTGCAATGAGCCCTATGCTTAGGAGAGAGTATTGTGCAGTTAATGTAAGTAATGAACCTTTCATGTGAAATGATGTAGTGTCACAACTCATTTGCATCCCACTTAAAGTGTAATTAAGTTTCCCTGACAGCATGGCTTATGGCTGAAAGAACAGACCTGGCTGCTAAATTAATCCAGAATCCCTCTAGTTAAATAACGCTCTGCAAAGAAAACTTAACACACTTTCATTTAAAGTTCCTCAACTTACATTTAAAGTGGCACTACACAGAATTTCAGAGAATATTTTCAAGGACTTCAAGATGCCCTCAGTCACACAGCTGACTTGAAAACTGGTGTGATGAACCCACACCAAGGTTTGGCCCAAACTACACTGCACAAGACAATGCAGTAACCTGTCTAAATGTTACCATTTTGGGGTTTTCTTGGAAGCAACCTATTGCAGGAACTCCATTACCGGGACAGGGTTCTCAAGTGCAGAGAAAGGTCAACAACACATTGAAAAGGTGCTACTAAACTAACTACAGCAAAATAGATGACCATCAGTTGGGTCATTATCTGTAATGATACCGATGTCTGATTTTTCGATAGAGTAGCATCCAGCAATAATAAGCTCAATATTAGACAGGTTTTTTGGTTCTAATCATTAACCACTCTTTTCAGCCACCTACAAAAATCATTCCCTAAAACCCAAGTCACTAAAAACATGATAGGAGTGAGGAGTGAGTGGCTTGTGGTTTGGAAAGTCTCAGAGGGAGCATTAAATTGCGGAGTAGTATTCCTAAACCACAACAGGGAGTAGCATCTTAGGGTTTACGACTCAGTTTATTCTTTACTGATTTTCATCCTAAAGGTTCTATTTAGAGCAAAGAAAGTTGAAACAATCCAGAATATATAATCCTATAAAGTCCATATGGATCTAAGGAAAGTTAACTTATTACCATGAACCATAGGTATAGACTGTCCAGAATAAACATTGTCATCCTATTTTCCATTATATTTCTACCTGCATGTTACAAACAGTGAGGAATCTGTGCAGTCTCTCCATGGTTCTGAAAATCTCATTAGAGGGAATTCCATTCTGGCCACTGGAAATAATCCAATTTCAGCAGTGTCACAAGATCACTCCCAAGACCCATCCTGAAACACGCAGCATGAAAATCTGCAAAGTCAAAATCTGTATCAAAAAGGAACAGGTACATCATGGCTATAATTAAACTGTAGCTCTTACAAAGCTCTGAGTCCCTTCCTATGAGGGGAGAAGTTGCAGCAGTTTTTTTGACTAGTGAAAAACAAAAATCATGTTTGGCAAAATGATCTGGTGTTCTGGAAAATTATTTTACTCCATAAAATTATTTCACTCCAGTTAAAGAAAGGGTAAGCTGGTAGCAGTTATTTTATACATAAAGAAATGTTCAAAATAGACACAAAAATCATGGTTTTAGAGACAGTAGTAACAGAACATGAACAACCACAACTCTGAATTTGAGAGATTAAGCTATAGCTTTTTAATAGAAATACCATCACTACTTAGAAGATTGGGAAAAATAATTTCAGGTATTTTCCATTAAGGGAATGTTTCAGGAAAGTTTTTTGTGCCCAAGAAGAGAAGTTTAAACCCCCTCTTATCCCTCTGCAGTCAGAATTTATAACAATCAACATAAAACACAAAAAGTATTCAAGTGCAGCCCCTTAGAACTTGAACATTTGCCTGTGATTTCCAGCATGAGACAAGACAGTTTAACAAGCTGGATCAGATGGTTATTTTCATGTAGTTTCAGTCATTACTTGACAGTAGGAACCGATTTATCCACATCCACAACAGTAAGGCAGTTGTCTCCCAGATCCCTCCCACATTCCATTTTTGACTTAACATTTTCAAATACACCAAATGGCAGCTAGTGGTGAAAACAAGGAACAGGAAAACACTCTGCAAGTAAATGCTATGAGTTCCATGAAAAATTTCCACTCAAAAATTAAATTCTCTTAGGTGTGATGAAACCAGAATTTAGTCTCTGGCTTTCATATGAAGCCACTTGGAAGTCTACCACAGTACTCCAGGATGTATCTTGCCAAATACTGCTGTGTATTGGACACACATTTCAGGCCAACAAAATTCAATTTTGTTTCAAATGCAATGAGGTTTTAAGTTAATTTAGCAAGTAATTATAAGGAGTTAATTGGCATTAACCAAACCAGAATTGCAGAATAACAATTGTATAGTAATATTGTGAAACATTACAAATGGAAATGCTATTATATTCCCACCAATCAGGTAGCTACACATCAAGCTACTAATTTCATTTCTTTTCAGCTGCATAAATATGGTTTTTTGACTGGGACTGAGCAGGAAATGGTGTTCTAATAGAGTTAACCAGAAACTACCAAGGGTCCTTCAGGGAGCCAGAAAATTCTGAGGTTCTATGGAACCACCAAGCCTAAAATGAAGGAAAAGCTCCCACAGTAGTTTTGTCATCCTGCTCAAGTTCTGAAATCAGGGCCACTGCACACTATAAATCAGCCCTGGAACTTTGAAGTCTATGGGTTCCCCCATGTAAGGAATACAGCTAAATATATATATTCTCTGCCAGTTTTTTGTATATACCTTCTGTATTTCCCCTAAAACATTCATTCCTCATAATTATGTGCAAATAATCAACTTACAAAGGATGTTGTGTATTCTCATTAGATGAAAGGTCCTATTGCCATTGACATTCCATTCTGAATTTAACCCAAAACACATTCAAGTCAAAAGGGAAAAAAAAAACTTACTTCAGCCTTAAAGCCCAATCTTGCTTTTTTGACAAAAAGAAACTGTTGATACTCACAAATCAGGCCCATGAATCAGTTTCATCTCTTCTTTAATTATTGGATAAAAAGGTTATATATTCTTCCACTCACATTAAATAGTGTAGAATTCATTCTTCTTAGGTGGCAAAAGCTTGCAATGAATAAATGAAAAGTGAATCACAGAATAATTTGGGTTGAGAAGGATCTTAAAGACCTTCTCATTCCAAGACCTCTGTCACAGACAGGTTGCTCAAAGCCCACTTCCACACAGCCTTGAACACTTCCAGAGCTGGGGCACCCAGAAGTTCTCTGGGCAACCTGTTCCGGGACCTCACCACTTCTCAGTGAAAAATTTCTTCCTTCTATTTAATCTAAATCTGCCCTGTCTATTTATAAACTGAGAATTGCAGGCCTTCCATCAAAGTACTAAGTAGTAGCATCAGTCTTTCCGTTTTTAATTTCCATTGGAACTTTTCAAAGTGAAAACCGCTGATTTTTCGATCAAACACTGATGCAAGGATACAAATTAGTTTCTATGATTTAAACTTACAAAACAGTGTGTGTGGACATTTTGGGTCGAGACAGCCATGTCTAAACCACTACCACCCTGAAAGATAACTGCCTTTCAATGTTTAATTCACTCTTACTGTGGACAGTATTCATCAAGGTAACACCTTTTTTCTTCTACAGCTCTCTCAAAGTCTCAAAAACAAAGGACAATCATGAACTTATCCAACCGTGTTCTCTAGCAACATACAAATTTAAAACATTAAGATATATCATGAAAATTACTCTCTTCTTTAGCCTTGGTTACTGCATGGTTGGGTGTTACAATACCTACAACAACATAAGCGCTACCCATTAGGACAGAAAGTGGTGGATGATAAAGAATATTTATGTGCTTGTAAGAGCAGTGGGCTTCACTTTTACCCGCTTCATGTGCTTGCAGAGACACAAAATGCTGCAGACATGCATAAAAGTACCTCCACATAAATCTAGGGCTAAAGAATACAAGGAAAAAAAAACTCTTTAGGTGAAATCAAGAACTTTGTTGGAAAAGAAATTGCTACCCTAAAAAAAGTTCATGTTTTTAGGGTAACAGTTTAAGTGTGCAGTTAACTGAAAGTCTGAGCTACTGAAGAAACATGTTTGCATTCTGCACAATGTGCCTCCAGCAGCGAGGTTGGACTTTGTGACAATTAATAGGGGAAAATCAGTTCTGTATTTCATGGCGCTTAAGTGTAAACTTGAATATAAAGAGATACTCACAGAACAGTTTTCTGGTTTACTGGATAACCTGAGCCGATTTACAGAGGTATCCTGTTATTACTCAGAAGGCATCATTTCAGTGCTTAATTTTAGCTCAGTAGAACAAATTAAATGAAATTTACAAGTTTTAAAAACACGAAGGAAATAAAGATCACAGAGGGAAAGACGGCGAAAAGAACAACAATAGTTGATTAGAAAACCTCTCCATACATGAAAAACTTGGAAAAACACTAAGAGATACTAGAAATACTAGAGAAATTAATTTTACCATTATGGTTCACACCTATGTTTACATTATTAAAAAATCAACAATTATTAGAATACCAGATTGCACTTCTTACTGATCACAAAATGATCCAGATGATGCCCAGCAAGTCTCAGAATTTGGCCCAAACTTGATTCAGTCTAAATGCTTGTAGACTTTAAATCCAATAAATATGCAAATCATGATAGCAAGGTAATTCTAACAGACTGTTCTGGGAACAAAAGGGCTGATTTAACAAAGCCAGAATGTAATTTCAAATGTCCAATCTCATCATCCAGCACAGATTCCCTCCTATGCCTCTTGCAGAATTTGGTGTGACTCTTCTGATTTCAGTTTTCAAACTCAGCTTGATTCCAAAGGGCTGTGCTGTACAGGGGGGCTCACTGCAACTTAGGGCCTGACATAGCCAATCACAAATATCAGCATTCCAGATTGGGTAACAGGTGGCATCATTTGTTTCCTCAAAATTAGAGCTCTTCCAGTGTGCAATGGCTTTTAACACCCGGGCTTTCAGATCCACACATCACTTGAGACTCTGCCAACCTTCCACCAGGAGATGTGGAAACAGCCTTCAATACCAGTGCTAATGGAGCTTAAGCAAATGTGAAAAGCTTCTGACAGCTTCTGAAAACCAGCTAAGATATCAAATGTGAGCACATAGAGTGTGCTGAAAGGTGCACAAGCAAAGAAAGTCATTCTTAAAAAGAAAATCTCAACATACTCCTGTGGTCTCCACTTGTGTGAAGCTGGTGATGGATACTCAGCAAAATCAGAGTCTGACAGCAATTAAAACTCTTCTAACAAGACTTGAGATTCTTAGGTGATTTCTAATGAAGCAGAAGGGCTCAGGGAACATGGAACACAAATCCAGTGGAAAGCAGGCTTCACAAAACAGCTTTTAATTAGGACGTTCTAATTAGATGCTGAAGAGACACACAATCACCCACAATTAATTCTACTCTTGATAAGGCTTAGGGAACAACACAGCTAAGTCAGAAAAGACACAGGCAGTTTAACACTTTAACTTTCAAACCTGAATCTTCCAAGAGGCAATGGGAAAACATTCCTTACTTTTTACTTGTTCTCCCACTGTGTGGCCTACTGAAAACCAAAAAACTCATTTTGCATAATACCTGCCATTTATTTTTAAACAATCCAGTCCTTATGACCATAATTAGATTCATTCCATCTGCTGAAAAACTAGGGAATTAGTAGTTCTAATAAACTAGCCATTACTTTGTACTTAGAAATGACTGATTTTAATAGCAGTATATTTAACAGTTTAAAGGAATCATCACATTTGTCAATTAGCACCATCAATTTTTAATTAAATGATCTTTCCACAAGTGGAGGGGAAAAAAAAAAAAAAACAGATGTTTCATTAAG
>JAYDZK010000202.1:6819243-6830262 GCA_034509185.1 Euphonia xanthogaster | reverse complement strand
CTTAATGAAACATCTGGTTTTTTTTTTTTCCCCTCCACTTGTGGAAAGATCATTTAATTAAAAACCAGATGTTTCATTAAGTTTGTATGGAGCAGAGAACTCTTCTGACTAAAAGGCAATTTTTAAGGGCTGTTTTGGCTAAACCAACATTTTGAGATGTAAATGCTAAAGACAAGCTAAAGACAGAAAGGAGAAAAGTTGCACAGATCTTCAGACAAAGATCTTCTCTAAGGAGGTTTTTGTGGGCTTGCTAATCAGGAAAAAATAGATTTCATCAGAAAAAAAAAAAGCAGACATTGCTGAAAACTACAAAGGACTTTCAGAATACATCTATGAATCCTAGAGGGAGAAGGTGTTAAGGACCAATGGGGTTATTTACTCAGCATATTACATTACAGTGAGCACAGAGCAGTCAGGGCAGGTGATACAGAATCTGTGCAACAGCCCTCATTTCAACAGATAAATTGCACATCTTATAAGCAAGGCCATCAGGATTTAAAGCACTTCAGGCATTGTAGACTCAGGAGGATGAAAGCAAAGACTTGGCACTCTGAAGCTAACACATGCAGAATGTGATTAGTCTTTCCTGTATCATTTACTAAACCTGCTAATTAATCTGGAGGGCCTCACACAAGCATCAAATACACAGAATAACTGATATGGAAAGCAGTCCATTTAGTTCTCTATTATACCTAAACAGGTGCAGAAATAAAAAGGGAAAAAAAAAAAAAAACACTTCTCATTAGCTCAGACATTCTTTTCCAATCCTAAATGTTAAATCTCAATAAGTCTTGACACTTCAGAGATGCAGCATGTGGAAATGGACTCAAGTCTGAAGGATATTACAGTATAAAAAAAAAATTCCCCTCGTCTTTAAAGACTCACTTTGTGACCTGAAAAATTCTACTGTGGGCACAAAAAGACATGTCAAGCCAAAAGCACTGGCAAGATAAAGATGTCTCCTTTTAGGCAGCAGCCTGCACTTAAAATCCAAAACCATTTTTCATGTCAAAGACTTCTCTAATGACCATCTCATCAACAATATCTGAACAGATAAAATATAGTCCCCACTTCCTACTCAAAGAACAATATTAACAATAATCTGACAGAGCTTGATGTATGAGATCCCTTCAAGGAAGACGCGACTCTTGCTTTGTACACAGATTTTATCAACATTTTAAAAACACAAATAAGATACTCAGACCTATTTAAGAGTGTAAGGAAATATGATTGATGTTAGTTTGAACAGTGATTTTTGATATACAGGCTGGTAGCACTTCACCTGTTGTCTTCAGCACAAATGAGCCTGCAGAGGTGATTGAAGGGATCCATCCAAGAACACAAAGGAGCACAGAAAGGCATCGTTGCATCAACCACTCAAGTGTTCAGAGGTGATCAAGTGCTCTGCAGCCTTGTACATTTTATATTTAATTTCTAGCCTATGACTACACGATCCTACACTCCACTGAACAACATGTATCATGTGAACTTCACTGAAAGGGTGATCAGACAGGAACCAGAACTGTCTGCCCAGTTCAAGAAACTGGAACAGGCTGTCCAGGAAAGTGGTGGAATCACCACAGTCCCTAGAAGTGTTCAAAAAATGTGTGATTGTGGCACCTGGGGACATGGGATAGTGGTGAACGCAGCAGTGTTAACAGCTAGACTCAATCTCAGAGGTCTTTTCCAGCCTTAACAATTCTATGATTTATGCTGTACTCGCATTTCACCCTATAGAGAGCATGAAGAGAATGAATGTTACCAGCAAGACATGTGGAGATTTCCCATTCCCTCTTCATGGTTTGCACTTACCCACAACAGCAAAGTCTGAGCTTCCCAATTCCCTGAATTCCAGCAGAATTTCTTCTTCCACTTCTCACTACCTTTGCTCAGCAAGAGAGTTTTGAGAAGACCAGCAAGGAGCTCTGCTTTGCCCCTAGCTATTAGCACACAGTTCCAGTATAGCTTGTAAATAAGGAGAAACCACTACAGGGAATCACAAAACAATTCCTTCAGTTGGGTTTCCAGCTACAAGAACAGCTGCAGTGTTTCCAAGCCAACAATCCATACAGCACAGTGACCTTTTTACCTAGGTAGATGCCTAAAAGACAGTAAGAAAGAGAGCACGTGCTTATGCTATCACACTCCCAAATTCAAATTTTTTATACTGAGAGGATTTCTTTAATCTGATTTTACATACTTTAAACCCATCCCTTCATCTTTCTGCCATGTACCTTTCCCAGTCAGCCTCCCACTGAGCCCACAGAACCTTCTCAAGCACACAGTGACAGCAGTGTTAAGGGAGTATCACCTTCCTCTGCTCCCAGCATGGCTGAAGGCAGCCCCTGCCTGAACAGCAGGTGCTCCCAATCAAAGGGCATTCCCCAGCACAGAACCTGCCCCTGCCAGGCAGAAAGAACACTTCCCACTGACAAAGTCAAACCCTGGCAATTCTGCCTGCCAGGGGTGGATTCCTGCTCCCAGCAGATTCTGCAGAGAATTCACCTCTCAAGCTGTGCTCTTCTGAAGCTTCTGAAAAACTGTTTCACAGAAATTACAGAAAGACTCCTGACAATATGGACCTCTCACCAAGTCCCAACATTTCATCCCAGAAATCATAGGAATTTAAGGAGGTACAAGACCACGGTTCGGTCTTCTGACATCATGCACTGCCCTTCCTCTGAAACCACTAAATATTTTGATGAAATTCAAAAGGTTTAAAGCAGATACTTGGCATAAAAGGTTACAGCCCACCCTGTTAACATTTAGGAAACTAATATGCAATTTAAAAACAAGAACCAGTTCTTTAAAGTGCCAGACACTATTAAATATAAATGCCATGGCTTGTATAAGCTGTAAAGCACTGAGAAAGTACCAGTTTCCAAACGGTTTCATTTGCTGAAGGAAGCAAACTCAGCAGTAAGAAGTGAACCAATTACATTGCCAAGAATTAGAGATGAATAATTTTATGACAGCTACTAGTGGCACCAAGATATAAATTTCATTGCCTGCAGAGACTGAGTTCAAGAGAAATAACTCATGAAATGAAAGGCAAGATTAAATTGGCAACAAATGTGCTCTACAGAAGGGATTTCTGTATTATAAAAAGGTAACATCTGAAAACTACTTTTTTTTTCCCCCACAAGAATCTGTTCCATATTCCAAGAAAGCACCTGGACTAGTCTGGCTGGGCTGGTTTTAAAACAGCAGTGAGGACATGGTAATTTAATTTTACTTCAGTAATGTTTACTTCAGCTATTTTAACACTATTTAGTCAGTTCTGGTCTATCACATTTAAAAATACATTTGTATTTGCAAATACACTACAGAACTGGCAGACAGTATTTACACATACACTTTGTGAGAGTCTACAGCATAATTTCTGAAAATGAAACAGGAAAATATTTTGGTATGTTCATAGCCAGTGAAGACACAAACAGTGCCTCCTGATCCATCCCTGGAAAGCCTCCCACAGACCCCCTGAAGCCAAAGCTTTTACTTGTTTAGAAACAGGATAATGAAAACAAGCTTGGATAGAACAAAATTCTCCTGACAATACTAATTTCAGCAGACAGACAAGTAGATGGAAAAAGGCCTAACTGCAATACAGTTTATGATAAGTGTTGTATTGATCTCACTGAGGCTGTTTATATGTTTACACACAGCTGTTTATACAACCTGTGCAAATAAATCAGGTTTAACATACTTCCCTGTACTTTTGCTGAAGCACTGCTCAGAGACACTACAGCAAACTAAAGCACTCAACAAAAGAAAAAAGCAGGGAATCACCAACTAAATAAATGCAGGTTAACTATCAGATTTCAGCACCATTATTCTAAATGTACCATAATTAAATGCAAGGAATTCCACTTGGGAGATTACACTGGTACCAGGGAAGAATTCTTTTAAACTTTATGTGCAGCAAATTATGCACTGTGCCGTTCACATTTCCAAAGGATTTGTACATGGTCAGAATTTAAAACACAAAACATTCTGTGCTGTGCCTTTCAGAGGCACAAAACAGCCTTGAAAAAAGGAACTGCAAGCAACATAGTACTTACAGTACATTCAGCAGTAACTTATCATCATGGTGCTGGGCAGTACAAATATGAACCAACTCATGTATCTAATAACTAGAACAGATAATGCAGTAGCTGTAGCAACCATAGCAGTCAAAATATACAGTCCTGAATGAAATTAGAGCTTCCTAGCTCTAATATCTGACCTGGCATGACAGAAAAAAAATATTTAAAAGTATACAAAGACATGAGCAAAATTTTACTCCTGTTAAGAGCTTTTGCCTCCAAAATGTGCAGGATCATTACAAGAAATATTAGATGTTACCTGACAGCTTATGTTACTCCAGCTTTGTATTAAAAGGTACAAATCACTCCTACCAGTAACAAACACTACCATTCAAGTTTTCTTTACACAATTTTTTTTTGTTTTCATTTTTGTATTGAAGAGAAAGAATTTTCTGTCCCTCTTAAACCACAGTTTCCGTGTTGTTTCACTGCAGGTTGTTCGAACCACTGAAGCCTCACCCTTGAAGGCGTGCACCACCTCTCACAAATCAGGCTGTATTAAAAGAAATAAACCCCTTCAGAATTCAAAACAGCCTTTCTGGAAAGTTTTCCAGAGACTATCCAAGACATTTGCAAAAAAAATTTAATCCAGAATAACACTTAAATCATTTGAACACCACAAAACTACTTTTATACTACAGACTGACTGACACCTCATGGAATTTATCTTCTGTTGGTTTTGTCCTAAAAATTATTTTTGAAAATAGCCCTGCAGGAAAACAAACATTAGAACTGTAACTGTACAGCGTGACAAGTGTTTCTTGTAACAAAGATGTCTCAAATAAACCAAAATAAGCCACCATCAGCTTGACTGAAAGATCCTTTTTCTAAAATCAAGGATAAGCAAGAAGGAATGGATCTGTAAGGATAACTAGGCTGGCAGCACCAAGGCACAGTTTAGACAATCTTCTTCTCCCACCTAGTGGCAAGAAGCAAAAAGAACAAGGTCTTTGGGAGTGCAAATTAATTTCCATTTCCTGGAGCACCTAGCATTTGCCTTTTGTACTGCAAAGAAAATGGCTTTACTTTAAATTACTTATTTGGGGAAAATAATCTATTCCCCTACAAGTTCATCATTTACATCCAAAGTCAAATCTGAATCAGTCACTTTGAAGTAGGAATAAACAAGAGATAAATAAAAAATTTTATTTACTGTCCTTTACATACAAAGTATCATTCCTCAGATGAAAACAACCTCTGTGAGAAAAGCAGTACACCCATTTTGAATGTCTGCACACAGTTTTTTGACAAAATTTTTAAATAAAGTCTACAAGTTTTGCAAAATGGTGTTTTGGTTTTGACTAAAATTTTTAAAGCAGCTTTGAGGCATCTAGATGATGCTTTAATCAATATCTATTGAATTATTCAATATATTCAGTCTGATGTCATTCTTTAGAAAATGGTACATGGATAGAGTCTAGAAAAGAAGCCAAACAACTGAAGGTACAATACTTACAATTTTCAACAGATGGCACTTTACAGCAAGGAACCCATACTAATTGAAACAGAGCAAAAGCAATTGGATGGCTGAGTGCTCTGACAAGCCAAAGTCTGCCACAGGGGAAAAAAAAAACCTACTATCTTCAAATTTGAAGGCACAGTTCTATAAAACTGAAAGTACAAAGAGGCAATCTAAAGCTAAACAAAAACTGTGAACTAACATGCTATCTCAGGAATTAACCACACTGAGATGTTCTTCACAAAGGTGAGATATTCGCACCTTCCTTGCTTCTCAGGCACAACTTACAGCTAGAATGAAGCTGGAAGACAACAAAGAAAATAGGACCATCAAAATGTGTTTATTACTGAATACTAGCAAGGATCTAAGTACTGGGCAAGCTTCACAAGATTAAATCAGATTAAATAAGATTAAATCAGCAGCCACAATCAAGCAGCAATTGCTATGCTAGACAAAAGAAAAGTAATACATGATTTGTAAATCTTGTGAGGGTTTATAGATTAGATGTTGCCACCTAGGAATATTCACTATTGTTAAAATGCATCATGCCCATACACAGAAAATATACACCTAGAGTATCTCCAGCCCTCAGTAGCAGGCAAAAAAAAAGAAATCCTCAGACATCTGAGATGAATTCTTAAAGTGATGTGACAAGTCTTAGAAAAAAACCCACCTTTGCACACACACAACTATACCAAAAGATTTTACTGAGCATGATTTGTCCCAGAAACTTTACCTGAAATACAGAAAACCTTTTGTAAATCTATCCTCTGCTCCTAAACACCATTAGGGACTCCACAGAGAGGTCTGTGAGACAGAATAAGTTCCCCCTTTGGCATTAAGCAAGGGAAAACTTCAGGCACAGGAACATACAAGAAAGGGCAGTGTTACACCTCTGGCAGGGCAAATACTGAGCCTCCAAAATCCATGATAGCTACATTCTTCCTCCTGATTGTAAGCAAAACATCTAGGCACATAAGGACCTCCTTCAGCAGTCAACAAACAAACAAGCAGCAGTGAAAATACAGCAGAAATGCAGCAACTATAGTGAGCCAAAAAAATGCAATCCAGGCATTGGCCTTGTCAGACTTCAGAGCTCTCACAAAAGCACAGCTGCAATTTCAGCCCATCTTTCTTCCTGCACTGGTGGCAGCAGATTCAGCTCTTGCACAGATGAAAAACTCCAAGCCATTCATACATTTAGAATCAACAGATCCACATTCTTTGCAGTTGATTTTCAGACTGATCCATGATTTTGGTGCCAAGGAAAGCCTTGCTAATCTGGTACCTACAACCTCTGCTCAGAATGAGGAAGCTGGTTCCGCACAGCTTCAGCCAACTTCAACATTATAAAAATTTATGCCTCTATCCATTCATTTAGTGAGAGATTTCCATATATCTGATTCAGGCTGCTTCCAGTCTTCTCCTGCTAGTTCTTTCAGGTTCAAGTCTTGGAAAAACTCCAAACGATGACTGCAAACAAAAGAGAAATAAATAAAGTCCTAACTTCTGTAGTAATCTGTAACAGCAAAGACAAACAGAGTAATGAAATCAGAAAGAAACAGTCTCTTCACACAATTTCATCTGCTACCAACACCTGAAAAAGACAAGAGTTGTTTTTTTGAAAGGGGTACTATAGAAAGAATTCCTTCTTAAAAGGTATTACAGCCATTCTCCAATGCAATACAATAAATAAAAATAAAATTAAAATTCCATTTGCCACAGAACATTGATGTGCTTTATTAGCAATAGATGAGATTTTTTTTTAATATACAGTTACAAAGTTAATTTTTCTTAAATAAAGGGTAATTTATCTTAAATTTACTTATGTTGTGTGACAGGTTTCATAAGAGCCATAGTGTGTCCTCTAGAGCTGGTTCATTTATACAAAATGGCCAGGAGTAACAGGTTTTACCAGATCATCTCAGCCTCACAGGCAAAGAAAATAAACAGGCCCGAAGCACATTTTAAAAATCCAAATTCTCTGGTTTTTCTATTGATATGGGGTATCCTGTAATTATATTTTTTGTGTTTCGTCTGCCTTTTCCATTTTTTCCACAGCATGGAACCATCTGTAGAGGTGAAAGCTTTTAGAACAGTAGGGGAGGAGCAGAAGAGATTTACTGGAATGTATCTGGTCAAATTATCACTAAATGGCACTTCAGGAGGAGCTGAAGTCAAGAAGGAAAAGTAGAACATCCTACCCATGTTTTAGATGAGGAAGGTGATAAAAGCAGATACCAATGGTACTGAATGTGTAATTTTCTATGCCCCTAACATGGAAACCAAGCACTAATTACAGTGCCACACTGCTTCATACAAAGTACAGCCCCAGTGGACCCAGAGCTAAGTACTACAACAAAAATACTAGGGGCACTCAATCCAAAAACCAGATCAACTTTTTCAAGTATTCTGACAACACTGCAACCCTTTTAGAGAAGCGCTCATTTTATGCTTACAAATCTGGTTCCTGTCCTTCCTGCAGCTGGTGTGGAGGCACAGGATAAAGTGCTTCATATTTTCTCTCTTCTCCCGAGCCATGAATGGCAAATGCATTGAACTTGTCAGTGCATGGTGGAAAATAACTCCAAGGAAGAAGAGCTTTACCCTCCCATTTGGTTTTCCTTCTGGTCACCTCAAACTTCAGAGGAAGTTCTTCCTGTTAAAGGTAGGGGAAAAAATTAAATAAGAGGTATTAGCCATCTTTTGATCAGAAAGTAGGTAAATAAAAACCATTATGAATGTACTTGAGCACTTACTTCCCATGCTTTTCTTCTGCCAGAAAGCAGCAGCAGTAAGTACTGCCCATGGCTGTCAAAGAATCAGAGCACAGTTTTCCTAAAATTATGTCAAGTTATTAGTGCATTTTACCACCACAGATATGTACATTCCCCATACTGACACAATTCCTGTGTCTAGTCCCCCTCATGCATGTGCCACACAAGCATTAGAACTGCAGGTGTAAATTGACTTCTGGGATTTTATCAGTGCTGTACTTACGGGCAAAGCTCAACTTCCAAATACTGCTCAGTTCTGCCACTCAGAAAGAATGCTTCTACAACTGAAAAAAAAACAAACCAAGCAAAAAACGTAAAAAACCCCCAAGCTGTCAGTATTTAATATTAACTATTCTGTAATATCCTGAGATCTTCATATCCCATTAATGCAACTCTATTTTCACGGGTTTTGACCTGTGCCATGCCAGAGCCTGACTCGCTACTGACACATACACAGTAACTACAACCCAAATATTCAAAATGCTGTGCCATAATTCCAGCTTTGGGAGCTCTTATTTTTAATTGCTGTAATCACAAAGAGCTTTTTAAAGTACTCTACTGACTTGATTAGCTTTACCAATTCCAATTTTGAAAACACTCACCTTGATACATCAGGAAAATAAGGGGAAGAGGGTCACACACTCAGAGCAGGGCACACACCCCATAACTAAAACTGTTAAATCTCAGAAATCATAAAGCATTTAGCTCTTCAATGGTTTTTCCCTGTAGATGGATATTTTGGACAGGGGATTACTGTTCCAGGTACACTTAAAAGCTGCATATGACATTTGAATCACATTTCAGGAACAAAAAATAGAACTACAATGGTGTTCCTCATGTAAAATTACAACGGTGCTTCTCACAACAATGACATTATTAGAAAACTTCAGTTAGAATTATGATATGACTGATATCTTTATTTATTTTTACTTAAGCATATTTATTATAATAACACCAAAGAGGATTTTAGTAGAGCTTGAATCAGAATAGCTCAATAATCAGGAAGTAAGGAACTGCTAGAAATATTCAATTCTTGCATTACTTAAAGCAATGGGTAAAAGTGACAGTATGGACAGGAAAGGAGAAAATACCCAGCACTACTATGAGAGTATTCCCCATTTCATTTAGGTACAATTTGAACTGCATTTCATGAGGTGTCATTTCTGTGTTCCACACCCTCCTATTCCTCAAAGGAACTTTTGAAAAATGATTAAAACACTTAGCTTCTTAAAGCAAAAGCGGAATCCATCTTTAGGATTTCACTTCTCCTTCCACAAGGGTATTTAAAAATGTACATAAGCCACAAAATTATTTTGATACTCAACTATGTCAAGCCTCTGATAGTTCACAAGTTACATCAGTAACCCAAAAACTAAGTTTGAGTGCATATACTATTGACGGGATCAGGAAGTCAACTTGAGAATTATTGAAATCAACCCAGATCACAGAACTCCAGTTTTGGGAGTTTTCTTGTAAAAAAAACAACCACCACAGATTAAGAAGTCTCTTTAAAAAAAGACCAGGCATATCAAATACAGAGGAACATCAGTGTCTACAGAAATCAGATATATTTGCAGAAGAGTTACACTTACCCTCATAGTCCCAGAGTCCACCGAAAGGTTTCCCTGGCTCCCCGGGAGGTGCTGGGGGGTCATTAAAGAAAGGAGCACGAACTTCCATCAGCAGTCCTGCATTATCCGGCCTCAGCCCAATTGTAACCGGCTCGTGGCTCACAGGCAAACCATCCCACGTGTGTTTAATTCGAAATTCCATCTTCAGGTACTACACAACTGAAAAAGGAAAAGTTCAGTCAAAGAAGATCTCAGATTCCAGCTCCGCATGAATTGCCCTTTGGTTGTCCAGGAGAAAAAAAAAAAAAACAACAAACAAACAAACACACACTTTGGTACAAAGTCAATTACCAAATCATGTTCATAGGCATCAGAACTGAAACAAACTAGCTTTTGTAACAAAAACCTAACAATGTTACCGAACTGTAACAATAAACAGTTACATAAATGCTGTTTCTCATAGTTTTTATACCCGCAGAGTTACAAATGACTCTGAAGCCTTAGTAAGCTTAAAGCTTCTCACAGGTACATCTAAATAAATACCTTCCAAAACCACCAGAAATATTTATGAAGAAGACAGATAAACAAAACGGTCTCCACTACATGAATTTAGAGGATTTGGTAACATCAAAAAAACGGACTGAGGGGAAAAATTTAATGTTTGAGACACAAGGAAACGAAGCAACTAGCTAGAGCTTTCATTTGCAGTCACTGCCAACCAAGCCTTTCCTTAAACACCTCCAGGGGCGGCGTGCAGCTCCTTCCAAAGTCGAATCACCCTTTCTGTAAAGAAATTACTCCTCAAGCCCAACCCGTCCCTCCCCAGATGCACCCTCGGGCTGTGTCCTCTGCTCCTGTCGCCGCTTCCCCGGGAGAAGCGGCCGGTCCCGCCTGCCCGCAGCCTCCGGCGGCCAGAGCGCTCCGCACCGCCCCCGCTTCCCCGCTCGGCTGCTCCGGCCACAGCCGGACTGTTTTTCCCGAAAGGACCTTCAAGCGCCGAAGGGAACTTTAAGCACCCATCCCTAAACCACAGTTCCCCCAGCAGAGTTTAACCAGGCCTTCCTCCCGCCCGGGCCCGGCGCCGCGCCATGGCCGCTCCCCACGTGACGGGGGCGGCGCTGGCGGCC
>JAYDZK010000202.1:6760427-6817455 GCA_034509185.1 Euphonia xanthogaster | reverse complement strand
AATCACAGAATCACAGAATAATGAGGTTGGAAGAGACCTCTAAGATCATCGAGGCCAACCTGTGCCCTAACACCTCAACTCTACTATAGCACCAAGTGCCACATCCAGTCTTTTTTTAAACACATCCAGACATCCAGAGATGGTGATTCTACCACCTCCCTGGGAAGAGCATTCCAGTACTTTATTATTCTTTTGGTGAAAATCTTTTCCCCTTTCCTATCAAAGAGTTTAATCCTTTAAAAAATAATATTTATACATTTTCACAAGACAAGATTTGAAGTTGGCTTCTATGCCAGCTGAGCCCCAAGTTGTTTTAGGCCTACTCTGAACCTGATGCATGAATTAATGTTTCTCTTGCTTCACAAATGTGAAATCAAAGCTGTAAAACACTGAATGTGTGTAATGCATCTGAAATGAGATTCTCTAAGCAGTATTATACTAAATGTTGTAGAGTGTTCGTCCTGTTAAATATGTAGGTGTAAAGAAGGTTGAGTTTTACCTGAATTGTTTTTGAAATATTAGTAGCCAGACCTACAAATAATAATCCTCTATTCAATTCCATACTTTTGTGGTACATGCTGAACTTTTTTCAGAATGTATTTAATACTTTACTGTTGAAAGTGAGCTTCTATAAGTGATGTTTAAAATCTGTCCCTTTTTGCACCTGTGGCCTCTCAGGTTTACATCCTATGGCTTGTAAGAGCAGCAACTTTGGCCTTCCTGTTTCCTGGCATTCCTTTGCTGTTACCTCCTTTTTGTGCCCACTGTCTTTTTCCTGTATTTTCCTTTAGAAGTTTAGAACTAGTAAATGAACCATGGGATGTGTATCAAGAAAAATAGGCAAGAAGTTATTTAAATCAAAATACATCCATTGCATTCCCAACTTCTTTTTTCTTCTTTGTTACCCATTGCTGTTACAAAAATGTTACTCAGATTCTTACAAAACAGAGCAAAAATAATTCTTAAAGAAAACAATATAGCAGGAATGGAATTCATTATTATTATTATTATTATTATTATTATTACAGTTCCTGTAGGTTTTTTCAAGTCCTGGAGGTTTTTTTAAACAGGTGTGCTAAATAGAAGAAGTTTAGAAGCTTTTTTTTTTGCCCTTGAAGCATTATATTGTTAAACATATTTCTGACTGCCAGTCCCATTTATTTAGATTGAGGCCTGTGTTATAGCCATGATTCTCAAACGTGGTGTTTTTCAGATCAGAGGCTAAAAATGGCACTTGGACACTCTGAAACCAATGAGGTTCTGAGAATTACTGCTGAGCAGGTATGTGAACTCAGGCATGGAAGTAGTAAAAATTTTTTTGATTATGTTTTGTCATAAACAACTTTCCAAATATGGAGCACAGTTCACTTCAGTGTTGTCTGGCCCTGTTTTGGGTCCTTCATACGACAGAGAAACAGCAGAGAAAACCTGCCCTAACAGTGAATTATGGTATTTTTAGTCAATTTCTGAAAGTTTTATCCCTGATTTACAAATCAAGCACTTGATTTGTAATTCAGTTTTTCACTTTTCTAAGAGATTGGTCTCATGTTGGGGTAGCTTTTTGTGCTGGGTGCCATAAGGCTGTCTGAAAGCTTGTGCAGAATCTTGGGCTTCAGTGCTTTCCTGATGCTGAGATGCATGGAAATGAACCAAGCACTTACACAAACCCATGATTGTTCTTATACGATGGAGTTGATTTTCCCTCAGATGGAATTATGCTTGAAGTCAAAGCAAGTCCAGGGAAAAAAAAAAATTATTATTTTTTTATATTGGGCCAGCACTTGTGGGTTTTTGAACATAAACCTGAAAGTGATTCTGTGGCATCTTGTGTACAAATTACAGTACAGCCAGTTTTGGGTTTCATGTAAAAGTTTAAAACCACATACATTTATCTGCAATTACTAATGAGTAAATTATTATTCCATTACAGGAACATGCCCTTGGCGATGATGGCACATCAGGATCCAGGATGATGGACCAAAGGTAACTGATTCCAAGTGATAAGTAGGAATACTGCAGTGTGTTTGAAGGAAATTGTCATGTGCTCACAGGAGTGTAAATATCCAGGTGAACTGGGTCTTGTATACATCTGTCTGTAGAAGTGTTACTGTAAAAGTTGGTTTTAGGTGGTATTGTGTTTATTCAGTAAGTTAAATTACTGACTTTGCTACCACAAGCTGTAAATTAAAGGATGAGAGATGAATGAAGGAATTTCTAGTCTAAGTTCTGAGAGAATAAACAAAAGTTCTGCTAAGATTGCACCAATCTAGGTAACACAGGTAACTGCTGTCTGTTGAGATTGGGGGATGTTTTTAAAAATGCTTTTTTTTACACTCTTCAACTAACAGTTGTCTATCAGTAAATAATTTCATCATCACAGTAATTTCCTCCTACAAAAATAACCTAGATTTTCTTGTTAGCTTTTAATATAGAATTTTCAGAGAACTGCAATCAGTTATGAAACTATTAGGAGGGAGAATTATAGAAGTAGAACTAGAGGGTTCTGCATTGTCTTTTAGGCCACTTTTGCTATTGTATGTGAAAGCAGCAATGAAGTCTAGTCTTTTAATATTTGGTATTCTGTGTGAATCAATGAAATATAGTAATATTGTATTAATGGTCATTTGTTACGTCCCATTATATGTTCTATTTCTGTTATCTAATACCCTTGCTGTTAATGATCATTATTTAAAAGTAGTGATTAAATTTGTTCATTTGATTCCGGGGAATGTCGAGCTTGGGACTCAAGAAAAGTGACTGCTCTGTTCTGGCCTCTAGATTAAGAATTCTTTAAAACTAGTTAATTATCTGAGCATTTCAGCATTTATAAAACTCATTCTGATAGTGTTTTTCAACTTCCTAGCTTGTCAGCTCTAATCACAGAATATGGAAAACAGGTGGAGGAAATGAGAGCGCAGCTGCAGCTTTATCAGGTATGGGCATTCCCTACATTTCAGACTGGAAATTTCTCCTTTAGTGCTGTGAATAGGTAGGGCACTAGTTTTTATCATGCTTCACAAAGCTGCTGGACTGCAGGCTGCCTCAAGGGGATGAATGGAGACCTTCTGTGAAAAGGTTGGGAGATTGTCCAGATTGCAACAGTGTAATCCTGGGGGTTGAGGTGGAAGGGATCCATTTTCCTTTCACATCACTGAAAACATAAGTGATATTAAAACTTTTGGTACACAGAAAGCAATTTTTGCTTGTGATCTTCAAGCTTTTGGTTTAATGCATTTAATTGGTTTGATCTGACCATCATAAGGATTTTACAAATAGTCTTGCAGCTTGATCAATTTCAGGAGGCAGCAGAAGCACTATGGCTTCCTTGCACTAGTAAACAAAACATCCACTTTGGTTCATGTAACTGGAGTTTCTTCTCAGTTAATTGCTAAACTGCCATCAAATGCTTGCAGCATAAAAGATCAGTTATCCATTCTACCCCTAAAAACTTGAGTTAATTAAAAATCAGTCTGTAAAAGCCATAAGAATTTTAAAAGGTTAAGTTTAATGTCTATAATAACTTCCAAATGCTGAAGTATAACAGGACTTGGCAGCCATTAAATTCAAGTGGCATCCTGTGACTTGCCTTAAAAAAGCAATTGTATCGTGCTGGATTGAATTGTCCATCTTTTACAGTGTCAGTCAGAAATTCAGGCTGGCAGTGTTACCAGAGTTTGTGTTACTTAAATGAGCGCTAACTCTTGAATGTCTTTGCGTCAGGCACAAATGGGTGGGATGAAGAAAAAATTGGAAGAAGTAACCAAGGAAAATGAAAGGTAAATAATTGCACTGCCATGTTGCTACTACTGTTTCTCATGATTTCTAAACATTAAAAAGCTTTTCTTTCCCAGGGCCTTGATATGTTTGAAATCTTCTACGTAGTAAATTCAGGAGCCTAACACTAGAGTTTTGAAGTGCTCAATACAGATTACAGTACCAGATAGAGGAGATTTTACCATGTCACTAAAAGAACTAGATGTGAAACTATTTCAAACTGTTCATTTTGTTTACAGAACATAACTGAATAGATTTAAATTTAAATTTTACTTGGAAGGAAGTAGTATGTACAGGTGAAAGGCACAGTATATTTCAGTTGTTAAAAAAATCCCTTTTAAAGTAATACCTTGCTGAACTTAGTTCTTTGAATTTCAGGCTGCATGCAGAGTTGAAAGAGCCTCTTGAGAAGCAACTGGAGGCTCTTCCTTTTGTGCATCTGGAAACTGATATTCCTGCAGATGAAGGCACAGTGAGAACCCTTCAAGAGGAACTACGGCTGGCAAAGCAAGTGTGTGAGATGAAACATTTAGATTGTTTTATTTCTCTTGTTGTGCCTTGGCAGATTAGGGGAGGCTGTTTTATTTCTTGATTCAGAAATCATTTGGTCAGAGTTCCTTGAGGCTGTTTTGAGCCCCTCTTGAACTTAAAGATTAAAGAAACTTCTTTCCTAGATTCATAAAATAATTTCTAATACCAATTTTAAAAATTATAATAATTCTTAATATTAATCAGTAATTTTACCTAGTTGACTTGATCTGTATGTCAAATTCATGATCAGCAACTCCATGAAATATTTTGTTCAATTCAAGCTTTTCATAGCACCTTGCCATTATAATCAAAACTATTATAATGTGATGTGAGGAGGGAAGTGTGGGATGTAGAAAATAGTATCAAAGTGTAAAAACACAAGTGAATTTTGTTCAGTTTATTACAGTATATCAATTGAATTTTGGTATTTGAATAGTATCTATACTGCAGGCCTACCTTAAAGACCTATGAAAGTTTGAGCTCTTCAAAAAAAAAGGGCAAAAAAACTGGAATTGGAATTTGAACTTCCCAGCATCTGTTTTTCTGCACTTGAATTTAAATTAAAAAAAATAATATCTGCAGAGAAAAGTGTAGCTAATGGCATTTCTTCAAAATAGAAGTTAGGACCTGTCTTTTTAGACCATGATAGATGAGGACAAATGTGCTGTAATAGAATATTGTTCTGTACATTAGGAGAAGGACCGAGCAGTTGAGCGCTGGCAGACGCTGTCGCAGGAGCACGACCGGCTTCAGCAGCAGTACCAGGAGCGCCTGACCAGGACCCACCTTCTCATAGCTGAGAGGAAAAAGCAGAGTGTAATTCTCACTCATTTTTGTTCCTTTTTTCTTTTTCATATACATATATATGTACGCAAAATATGCATGTGCATATAAAAAATCCCATGTTTGAATTGCACGGTTGGAAATCTTCAGGATGGTAAAACATCTGGAAAAGTTGCTTAAGATTTCTGAATTCTGAGGGGAAAGTCTTTCTTTATCTGTTCTCCTTTAAATAGCTGGAAAAGAAGTCACCATTTCCTGCTGTTATTCAGTAAAGAAGTAAACAGGTGAAAAGATTAAGTTCCCTAGTCTGTCTTTGTCTAATGCTAGCTTGTGTTTAGCAGCCTATTTCTCTTCTGCTGAGTCTGGGGAAGACCTTTCAGGAAATTCTTAGAAAAGCTGTTCTTTTCTGATGAGCTATGTAAAGATATTCAGTGTGTTATAGAAACTTTTATGTACTTTGCTACATGTATTTCTAGGAGAGAACCTACAAATTCTTTTAGTATTTCCTCTCTATTTCCAAACACACTTGACTTGTGGGCACAGCTACAGCTCACCTCAGAAATACTTTTTTACTGATTTTTGGGTTTTTGTAGTATTAAGTTCATATTGGCAATGTGATCTTTTCTGAGAAACAGGATAAGTGTCTGTGCAGCTGTTGTACTCTGTCAAATTTCATAATGATTTCAAGGAATAGTTAAGAGGACTCTGATCTTCATGTGGCTCCACCTTTCTGCTCCTGTTTCTAATATTAGATGATTTTTTGTGTTGCATTGTCAGTTACTAATAACATACACTGGAGAGTATAGAGAGTCATTGGTGGCTGTTGTAGGGCTTCCAGATTCCACTTCTTATCAGTAACTAAATTGTTGGTTAAGTTTAGCTTTCAATGAAGGAGCAGCAAACTGCTGTCAGAGGTAAATAGAAATAGGTAAGATCAAGTAGAATTGGAATTAACAGAAGGCAAAGAGGAGAGGGGACAGCCTAAGGACTGGATGCAGAAGGTAAGGGAGTGGCAGGAATAGTTCCTAACATATCCTTGGCCTTGAGACTCTTAGCACAATTCGAAGACACTTCAGTCCTTTCCCTTCTCTAAAGGCACCTGGCATGCTGCAGATGGTTTTTCTGAGTTATGCTAGTTCTCCTAGAATGATGGAGTTCACATTCACAGACTCAAGAACTTAACTGAGTTGTGTTTTTTAGGGATAATCCTGTATGGCAAAGAAAAAATTAAAATGTCCATAGCAGTCATTTTTTAGTTAATGGATGCATGTCTGTTATTTTGCTTAGCAAAAATGCTTGTAGTAGCACCACAGTCTGTGTGACTCTTTAAAAACACTGTTCATGTGTCCTTTCATGTTTTCATAGTAAGTGCATGAGAGGTTTGGAAGGAGGCAGTTTGTGACCCAGGGAAGATTAGATAAATTGTTCAGTAGTAAATCTAATTTTATGGGGTACAAGGTCAACAGCTAAAAATAATCCAGCTGAAATCTATGAAGACACACTGAATTTCCTACTACATGTATAGGCTCTTATTAAATGTTTTCAGCTGACAATGAAGCTTTCTAATTATTTGCTCTTTCTGACTGTAATAATTATAAGAAACTCTGAATTCTCTTTTTAGGATCAACTGAGTAGCATTCAGCAGCTGACTCGCCAACTGCACACGGTGAGTGAAACCTTCTGAACAGTGAACTAGTAATTTAATTCTTTTCCTAAAAGACCCTCAAAGTACAAAAGCAAAGCAAAAAGGCCTTCACACGTACCTGGTGCCACTCAAATTTGCAGACTTCACTCAGAATTACAGTATGTGGCTAGTGTACTTCACACATGTCTTCACAATGGAACTTTTTTAAATTGTGCCCTCTTGCATATGCTAGCTCTGGCACGTTTTTATCCATTCCTGTTTTGGTACTGCTGTCTTCAGTGTCTCTGTCACCTTTATGCACGTTTTGCTGAGCTCTAATAACCTTCCAGTGCTTTATCCACATCCTTAGACTGTGAGACTTCTTAGTTTTAGTCCTTCCAAAATTGACAAGCAGTTTTAATAGAATCTCTCAGGTAGTTTTTAGTTGAAAAATTGAGGTGAAAGAGGGAGTGAGATTTTTGACTGAGCAGCTTGTTTTTGATTCCTGTATGATTTTTTTTTAAGTGTTTGTTTTGAATACTGGCAAAAAGACTCCTAACCTACTCCAACAGTCTACTCTTTTATCACTGAAATCTTTTCTTAACGCTCACATCGGAGCGTTAAGACAATATTTAAGATAAAGATAATCCATTTGTTTGCATTATCCAAAAAACATTTGGTACCATCTGTTACCAAAGGCATAAAGATGTCATGGGATAAAGCATGAAGCCCTTTTTTTGAACTAACAAACTGAAAAATAGGAAGTGAGGAGACATGTTAATTAGTCACATTTTTTATTGTGGTGAAACAGCTGTGTTTCCTAGATGTGCTCAGGTTGGACTTGTTCAGCATATTTATTCATGCTCTGGAAATGAGATTCAGCAAGGGTGTTCACTGCTGATATTAAAATACTTAGGGTAGTAAAAACTGAAGTAAACTGCAGAAATTTGCAGAAAGATCTCATTGATTATCTGAGTTCATTTCATCTGATACTTTGTTGTTTTTAATGAAACCAAAATAATAGATCTGGGCAAGATGGGGTTTTTACTTTGACTACTCCGTGGTGGTCTTGAAATGAACTGTTTGCACTCAGAATAGGTATTTTAGAAGTAGGAAGTGCCTGAAAACAGTTCTTAGCAACAGTCAAAAAAGCAAGAACATTAGCAATTAATAGGAGAGAGGGGAGAAAAGGAGAATATTGTGCATTTTGAATGCTGCCTGCCCTTGTGGTCATCTTTACTACCTCAGTGTAAGGCATGTGTAACATGTGTAACATTTTCAATACTGTAATGAACATGTTACAAATATCTCTTTATTTTGCAGACCAATCAGCAGTTTCTGAAAACTGTGACAGAACAAGATGTGGAACTAGAGCAGCTACGAAAACAACTGAGGTATAAACCAGGCAGATTAAAAAAAAAAATAATTAACATATTTTCTGTAGCTTTTCCTGACCTGCTGCTGTGTCATGGGCCTTGTTTGTACTGCAAGCTAATTTCATCCTCAGAGTTAAAATGGTTTCAGTAGCTGTCTCTGAAGTTTGCCAGACATCATTAGTGTTATGGTAAAATATTTCCAGTCAGTGTTGTTTGGTCCAGCTTTGATTTAAAAGAAAAGAAACTGCCAGTATCACATCACAATTGATGCTGAAGATGGGCTTTCATTAGAATACAGTTTGCTCAAAAGCCAGTTACATGGTTACTCATTACAGTTCTGAAATTTGAATGTTCAAACAAGCTTCCAACTTTTAATTTTTTTATAAAATTTACTTTCACCTCTTATCAATAAGGAGCTGTAAACCATAGGTTCCGTGGAAGTTAAAGAAGTGTTAATTACATTCCTGAAGTATATCAAGAGAAAGAGGAAATAATATCTGTGACACAATTTCATAATTATGGTGTTTACAGCTGCAGTCCATTCAGTGCCAGTTTACTGTGTCTCTTCTCTCTTTTAACTGGTGATGGTTGATGTCAAATTAAAATTTTATTTCATTCAACAGTGGATTTATGAACTGAGAGTAAAATAAGAAATTCAGTCACTGTCCATCCCTAGTTACAGACACTGGTTATGCTCACCTTCCTCTCAGATCAGCCTAAAGTCCTTGCACCCCTCAAGACAGTGTTTTAGTCCCAAAGTTAATGGCAGCAGCTCTGTCTGGCCCTAAAAAGTGCTGCCGTGTTTCTCCAAGAAGTCTGGAATATTTTCACCAGTTGCTTCTATGCCATGAAGATGTAGTCTACATGGATTATATAGCATATGGTGCAGACAATTCTAATCCTTTGGGATGTTTTCCATAGTTCTACATGATTTATGGCACTAGAGTACTAAGTCAGGAATGCAAAAGTACATTAAAAAAAAACCAAACAACTTGTGTGTCAGAGAATTGAGGTTTAAATTAGATTTATATGGCCTGGATAAAAAAAGCAAATTAAGAAACTCAGCTTAGCTAGGGCATGGATCTGCATTTCAGAATCCTAAAGCTCTTACACAGAGATAACTTGCCAAGATTAGGTTAAAGACATATTGTGCAATAAAGAATAAAAGCTGTATCTTTAGAATCAATTTGTTGCCTGTAAAATGCAGACCTCTGAATTGGATCAGAATCTGAACTTGGTTGTTAAAATGCATTGTTAATACTTAAAGTGTTCTCATATTTATGACATTTTTATGTTTTTCTTATTTTTCCCTTCTTACGCTGCCTTTTGAGTTTATATTTGTTTTTACAGCACTTTTAAAATATTTTGCAGGAGGCAATTTAATGTCTTCCTGAATTTCCAGTACTTCTTGTAGGAGAAAGATGCAATGTTTCAAATGGACTAAGGTCAAAGTTTTGGGCCCACACTGAAGACCGTGTGTTTAGGAATAATGTTTTTTGTTGTAGGTTTTTGCATCTTAAAGAAATTGGAACCAAATTTACTTCTCCAATTAACTGGGCTGAAATAAAGTATTTGCTGTAAAATTCCTTGGATGATGTATAGTTTGCCTAAGATTTTCATGTAGGTACAGTACTCTTGACTTTCATGCCCTTAATTCAAAATCAGTATTTCTAGAAGAAATATTTACTTGCAGTTGATTATTAAAAGTACGAAATATTTTCCAGTTTCTTTCATGACTGTTGGTGCTGCAGTTTGCACGAGCTAATCTAATAGATGTTTGCTCTCTTTTACCTTTGTGATAGAGTCAGTCATTGTTTTTTAAATTTAGCCTGAAAAATTGGGTTACACCCCAGGTGAAGGCTCTCTGTGTCTTTCTGTTCCCAAGTCAGAGGAATGGGAGGGCTGCTTTTTTCAACAGATTTTTCTACTGAGGATGAAGAGCCATTAGTCATTAACGTGATTCACCAACTATTCCTGGGGTTTTTTTTCCCTCTTCTCCTTCAGCTCACAAAAACTATTCAGATTACAAAGCGCATCAGCTGAATTCTTTAGAAGTGTATAATGATTGTTTTAATTCCTGGTCCTGTTGCTTTAAAAAGTAAAACCTAATTCTGCAAAAGACTTCTCTTTTACATATCTGTGACTAGTTATACCTAAGTTATTGAATCACTTGAAGCTTTTTATTTCCTAGTCCTTCTTTAATCAATGCATACACCTTCCTTATAATCTGTGAAGTAATTTCCACAGGACTTTTGGAATTTAGTATTCCTCTCTCTCTGTGCCACATAGGGAGAAGGGGGAAAACCTCCTCTTCCCTGTGAGAACGGTATTGTGGAATTCTTCTGCTCTTCCCAGCTACTGTGACAAAGTTTTAATTGAGCCATTTTTCCCCCCTCTATTATAACTGTTTGGTGTTTTTTATATACAGGCAAGCCAAAATAGATGGGCAGGCAGCAAATGCTAAGCTTGAAGAAATGATGGCATTGAAAGAGAAGCTTCAGAGCCAATTGGAGAGAAAGGTATTCTAAGAAAGAAATCATTTCTCTTGCAACTGAATGGGCAGTCATTTTCTGAATGCTGATGTTAAATGAACTGCAAGTTGTTATCTAGCTTGTTTTATGTGACTATATCTTTATTTTGTTCAGCTCAGATCAGGTCTGGATAATACTTTCATTCATTCCAGGAAGAAGACAGGATGTCTGCCCAGGAGAGAGAAACAGCATCTGACAAACGCTTGCAGCAAATGCAGTCTAACATAAAACAGCTGGAAATCAGGTAAAGAGAGCTCACTGTGTGTTACTAACAGGATACATGCAAAAATTTATACCCTGGCTCTACAAAAATAAGGGGCTTGTCTGTCCTTGCATGTTTTGTGGCAGACGTGTTAGGAAGTAACAGACATGTTTTTGATGATCCCTCTGAGGCTCTCTTGTCCTTTCTCATGCCTGCCAATGCTGACAATCACAATTAAACAATAAGAATTCCTGAGCTGTTGTGAAATTACAAGTGGTTTTCTTTCTCTAAAACTATAGCTGCAACTTCATTGCCCACATCCAATTATTCACTTTCCTCCACAGAGGAAAAATTTATTTCTTCTGGGGCTGTTCTGTTCTGATTTAATGTAGAACATTTTCAGTGATGTGTCCCAGGATATCACTAGGATTCTTCTAAGGATCTTCTGAGATTAGATATCTAAGTTAACTCCTATAATTCTGTTTCTTTCTAGGACTTGATTGATCATCAAACTCAAAACACTCTGTCCAAAAACAAGGAGAAAATGATGCAATTGGGGCAATTTATGAATACATACTTACTAATAGCTCAGTTTGAATGGACCAGTGTCCTGATTGACCATCACATTGTCCAATTTCTACTGTCTTGTAGATTGTGTGTGAGTGTTCAAGATGCTGAACGGCTGAGAACAGAAAAAGTAGCCCTGGAGGAACAGATCAGAGAGCTTCAGGCCAAGTCTGCCAGTCTAGAAAGTGAGACATATGATGCTGTTGCAAAAGTCCAAGATTGCATACAGCTCTTGGAAGAAGCTAACCTGCAAAAAAGTCAGGTTAGTCATTGGATGAAGGTGTTTCCTAGAAATTAGGATATTTAGGATACACAAGCTACTTTCTTTTACATCTGTTGTGCTAAAATTAGTCATGCACAGAGAGCAGCCTGGGACGTGACCACTCATCACTCAGATTTGTCATACAGTATAAACTTCAAAGCATGTGTTGAGTGCCTGGATCAAGGTCATCTAAGTGATAACATTGTACCTAAACATGAATATTCCAAAGTTTTTGACAAAGAGTTCAGAGTTTCTTACCCAATACTGGTGTCAGGAAAAAAAGGGGGAGGGTTCTGTTACAAATTTATAACTGTTAAAGAAAAGACATAGGAAACAAGGAAAGTGCAGAATCATCAACAAAGAAGCCTAGACATGTGGAGGGCCTTAAAAGAAACTTTTATATACTATGTGTGATTAAACTATCATGGAATAACACTTATGCCAAAAATATTGATATGAAAACATGGCTTAAGGAGCCAAAACAAAGCAGACAATTCTTAATTTACTCCTCTAGCTTAAGCATGTTGGATTTTTCAAACCGGGAAGAAAATTCAATGAACATAAGGAAAAAAGATAATGTTCAGTTAATGAACAGAATAAAAAACATGCACATTAACATACAGAATAAAAACAGAATAAACAGAATAAAAAACATGCACATTAATATACATATTTGTTAACACTTTGTGTTTCAAATTGTTTTCTCCTTGCTCTGTAGGAAATTGAGGTGGAAATTTTGCTCTGGGTTCCTGTGCTTTCTTCTGTATAATTCCATGCTCAGGCAAAATCTCCAAGTCCCAATAGAAAAAGGCATCTACTGACACTAACTCTTTGTGTGGTTCTGATTTACAAGAATGTGCATTTAGTACCACATGTTTTCAGTGTCAGTGTTACTGAGTCTCAGCGTAAAAAATAAAAGGGAAAAGAAGGTGTCTTTTGAGCAGTGTGAGTTTTTCTCTTGGTGCTCTTTGTATCACATTGAAATATCAGTCATATTTCGTTTTGTTATTTCTCTTCTAGGCACTCTTTGGGGAGAAACAAAAGGAAGAAGAGATCAAAAAACTGCAGGATGAAATGTCTCAACTTGCAGAAAATACTGCTGCAAGAATTAGAAAGGAAGTAAGTTATGCTGTTCTGAAAGATGGGAAGATTTTTTGGTTTTCCTCTGGTGCATGGTCATCACAAGCAGTTTTCCCACAAGAGTTTGGATAAGTGGCAAGGCAGCATGCTGACAGCACCATCCTCTTCAGCATTTATTGTCCAGACATGTGTTGTAAACAAGTAGCAAAACTCTTGGTGTCTCTGCAGACACTGGCATGGAGAAGGCTGCACTGTGAAAATGTGAATGGCACTTGTGGTGTCTTCATTTGTGTTTTTTTTCTCCTAAACACCCTCAGTTAAATAGTGTGGGCTGATAATAAACATTCTTCTAACATTTATGTCATAAGAGCTGTTAGTTACTGCAGTCCCAAGTATTTTCATGCTTTATATCCATGCACCACCTGTATACTATATATATATGTCAAAAAGCAAGATGGAAGAGTAGTTTGTGGGACTAATTTTGTAGTTTTGCTTTGGTCACAGGTAGACACTGCAAAGAGGCAATGTAACATGCAGGTTTCTCGGCTGACAGAAGAAGTTTCAGCTCTTCAGATGGTATGGAGTTGAGTGATAAAAATATTTTCAGTAGCAAAACATTCTAAGACTTTAACTAAGACTTTTGCTGATCAAATACTTCCACTAGAATTCAGTATTTTAGGTCAATCAATGAGTGATTAATGAGTAATTGTGTAGGACAGTCCTCTGTTGCTGTACAGCACATTACATCCTGCATGTCTCCAGAGATGAATTCACAGGCATTTTGACAGTGAGATCTGTGCTCTAGTAAATATTTCCCATGTGATGGCACTTGTTAAGTATCCCTGTTTCTTTCAGAGATACACTGAACTCAGCCTTCCATGCTTAACTGTAGTTGTGTGTGTACAAAGCAAAGCTGATATGAATGCTGAGGAAGTATCCTAAGAGAAAGTCTGTGGATCACAGACGTCCTATTTCTGAATGGACCAGGAACTTGTAATAAATTATGCAGGTGACCAAAAGAATTCAGTGCTTATGCACCTATTTATGCATTAAATTTATTTTTAAAAGGTTTCATTTGATGTGTCTTGGTCTGTATGTTGAATGATCCTATAGAGAAAATAATGAGTAGGTAAACAAAATCAAATGTATCCTGGGCAGCAGCAAGAGCTGCATTTACACTGGGTGATGTTTGGCTTCAGTACTTCTTGAGTTTTTATTTTGATTTATTCAATCTTATTTAAAAATTACTTTTATGAAAAGGAATGTGGAGAAAAACAAAGTCAAATTGAACGAGCCATTAGAGAAAAGAGAGCAGTGGAAGAAGAACTTGAAAAGGTAAGGCAATTTAATGTATTTTACATCACATTTAAGATCTCTTTACAGAAGAAAAAATACATAGATTTTTTTTTTCAATTTTTAATGTATTTCTCCTTTAATTTCTTATTTTATTTTTGAGTAGATTTTCTTAATTGTAAATTTTCATATATTTACTTTAAGGTTGTTTGCATTCTTCTTTTTTTAATCCAGAAGGTCTTTTAAAGCTGCAACACCAAACTGAAAAAAAAAGTTCTTTGAAAAGTGTCAAAAGTAAAAGAGAGATGTTTAGCATAACCAAAAGAATGCTGGTACATATTCCAGTTAAGATCAATAGACAGAAAGCAAAATAAATGTCTGATCAGATCATTGGAAACTTTCCTCTTTTTCAAGTGGCAGCTACAATGTTAGAAATACAGTTTAATTTTAAATCATGGGAAAAGAGGGTGCAATGAGGAGTAAACTGACGTCTAAGTTTACTCTTCAGATTTACAGGGAGCACAGAGAGCATGAATCTGACAGTAGGAAGCTGGAGCAGCTGCATCAGAAGTATTTACTTGCAGAAGCTGCCAAGGATGACCTGCAGAGGAGTCTGCAGGTGACACAAAATAAACTCAAACAACTGGAAATGAAGTAAGTGACGTTACAGATGTTTACAGAACTAAGAAGAGAAAGCAGTGGAAATTACTTCAGACTATTTAAACTGCTCAATGTGTGTTGTCAGGGCTTTGTCAAATCTTTTTATTCAGTAGCAGACATGGTATCAAGATACCCTAATTGTGAAACTAAGATTGATTTTATCAATTCCATCATCGTGATAAAGTTCTTTGCTGATTTGTGGATAGTCTATTTCTTTCATTCTCTGGTTCAGGAGTTGTTCAGTTCTTCAGTTGCAGCCAAACTTTCCTTCTCTTTTAGCTCTGAGGAAGAGAAATCCTGTTGCCAGGAAGTTATCTGTAAATTGCAAAGCACTCTGGATTCAGAAAGAGAAAAGAGTTCCTTTGTCAGTGAACAAAGACTAAAACTTCAGCAGGAGAATGAACAATTGCAAAATGAAATGGAGGGTTTAAGAAAACTGGCAGTAGAGGCTCAAAAAAAAGCTAAAATAAAGGTATGGGTTTTTTTTGTTTTTTCTTTGTAATGCAAGGCTAATATTTGCGTAGTCAGGCAGCAGCTCTAAGAAAAAAAGCAAAAAATGTTTAAACTAAGATGGAGAGTTTCAGTGATGCTTCCTGGTTGCTGCTTAAAAGTGGTTTTATTGTTGCATTGTGTGTCCTCAAAATCCATGGGGGACTCAATCTCTGCTAATGAAATTGTATTTTAATGTGTATTAAATTCTCCTTGATCGGAAGACCCCAAATGTTCTTTGCTTTAAATAAGCAATGAATAGATTAAATAATGCAATTCCCAGTCTTTGTTTATTTATTGTCTCTAATGTGTCAGAAATCTTTGTCTGTCTGACTTTCTGCCCACAGTGTTCCTCTACTTGTGTGTCCACCATGTTGACAGGGCAGTGTGTAACTAATAAATAATTCAGCAGTGTGGCTGTCAAGCATTGGCTCTTATTTTCTGGGCAGAGAAAATTGTTCTCTATGCTTAGCTGCAAACAAGAGTATTAGCTACAAGCTGCTTTTTTCTTTATGAACATGTTCCATTAAATGCCCCTGAGCAGGCTGCAGGTGGGATAAGGAATCAGTAGCAACCACAACAGATTCATGGTACCTGTGGCTTCTGGAGGGAGGAACAGCTTTCATCCTTGATGTGCTTTCTGAAAGCTGGTCCTTTCCCCTCTGCAGTGTAAAGATACCAAAGAAAGGGATCTGTGGATCTGGAGCAATGAAGACAGCCTCAGTAAGCAGTTTTACAAGGTGTGAGTGGGGACCAGCTCAAATATGGCTTCCACTTTGCACTACAAGATAAAGAAAGCTGTGAAATTGAGCAGGGACTCTTGTACAAGTCCAGAACAAAGGATGAGAATCTTGTAACAGAGAGGTGGTGGATATGAAGCACAGAAAGCATATACTAAGTCTTTGTCTGTCTCATTTTTAATCAGGCAGGCTTCCATTACAGTCACAGATAAGATTCACTGCTTGATTTCATTTCCCTCTGATGTACAAAGGGTTGCAGATGCAGTTATGAAACTCCTAACACATTTAGCTAGATGAAAAAGAACCAACTTGTTTCTGTGGAGAAAACACAAGGGAGAAGAATAAAGATTACTTACAAAAATAAGCATCCACAGCTCATTATCCTTTATTGTCAGTTGTCCTATTTGCTTAAATTGGCTTTGGGAACACGTATCTCTGAGTATATAATTAGAAGTTTAATTATTGTATCTTGCACACTTTCAACAAATGTTTATAAATTTAACTCAGGTGTTGTAAAACAAATGAAAAAAAAAAGGTAAGGAGTGAGAGATTTGATTGTGCTGGATTTGTGGGGTTTTTTAGATAAGCACAATGGAGCATGAGCATGCAGTGAAAGAACATGGCTATGAAGCTCGACTCAGGGAGATGGAGGACACCAGTCACAAGTCCACCACTGAGCTCAGACGTCTCTTGGTAGCTCAGCAGAAAGCAACAAACAGGTGGAAAGAAGAAACAAAGAACCTCACTGAATCTGCAGAAGCCAGGATCAGTAAGCTGAAGTAAGTGCAGTTTTGTTCTCCCTCTGCAAAGTGTGGTTCAGATACTGTTTGGGGAATGGCAGCAGGTGAAAAATTTGTGGTGAAAAACCATGAAGGGCAAACCATCCAGACTCAAAGATGTGCTTGCAGCAAAACAAAGAGTGATCTAAACAGAACCTGTGATCCTCTCTGAAGTTAGCACTGAAGGAAAACTTTCACTGTTTCATTATCATGTTGATAATGTCCGAGGTTTTGTAATGACAAAAAATAAATGGAATATATTGCTTTTGATTTTTCTCTTTCAAGATACAGCACACTCAATTTAGATAATTTTAACTTTGGATTATGAGAACTTCTGTACCTCTTCAGAAAAGCCATAACATCAGTTGTGGAGTGAATCTCCAGACTTCTAAAATAGACTGGACAAAAACCTCTTGGAATGTACATCTAATGTGCTCTTCTGAGCAGTTATAAATGAAGATAAAAATGGGTTGTGTAATTCTCCTAAGGAAAAATATGGTATAAATTTTTCTCTTGATTCATCCCTATTTCTAAGCTGATGGATTTATTTTGCTGTGTAGAATACAAGAATATTTTCAGTTTTGCAAGTGTTCCCCTATGCTTCATTTCATTTCTAGGCTCAGGAAGCACTGTCAGATAGCTCAAGTAGGCTATTAATTAGATTAAATTAGCCTGATATTTTTATAGAACTGCAGAGACGTTTGTCCTCAAGATCTCCTCTTCTTCAAAACTGGTTAAAAATTGGAGGAAGTTGACACACTGGTCCACAAAAACTAGGAAGCCTTATTTCATAAGCCTAATTTCTTTAAAATTAAAGTAGTTAGGAAGGACTATAACATTGCATTACCTTTCAGTGGGTTTGAGAACAAAAATTCAGGTTATGTAGCTCTGTTAACTTGATAAATTTGAAGCAGCCCTTTAATCACTTAGAGTGATGCACTCATGTGGTTCTTTGCTCAGAGTGATTTTAGAAGTTGCTTTGCTATCACGTTAACATGGAAGCAAAGCTTTTCCCTATTAAAACTGGGAACCTGTCCATTCTACTTTTCCTTTCCTTTGGGGTAGTCTTGGGGTTTTTTAATGTTTTATTATTAATGTAATGCTTTGCATATTCTCAGCTTCAATCATATTTCCAGTATCCTGTGCAATTTCTGTAGTTACAGTTTCTGAAGCATAGCTTGGCTGTCAGAATTCCAGTGGTGTGAGTGGAATTAGAACCCAGCTCTCTAAACACAAGCCAGGAAAATCTACCTTGCCACTACTGTTAACCTGGATGTCTCTCTTTGCAGTGAAGTGTGTGCTCATCTTTACCTGCCTTAAGCAAACAGTTACTGGGGTTTTTTTACCTTATCTGTTCATATACAGGCTGGCTTTATTTTCCCTTAAAACATCCTGCATTTTGCAAAGATTATTATTAAACAGTTCTTGAGGAAAGGGGAAAGTATCTTTCAGAAGACGAGAGTACTGAGCCTGTTTGTGAGACACTGGGAGCTGATTCACTGGCAGTTTTAGTGGTGTAGTTTCACTGTATGTAATTAGCTGGCTCTTACTGATACTGTTTTAGCTTCTTTTGTAAATGCAGTAACTGGGAGAAGAGAATTATTTTTCCATCTTTCATGCTAAGGTAAATTTTAGCTCTTAAACTTGTAGTTTATTTTCTGTAAATCAAAATACAAAACTTCACAGCTGAGCATCTAGGTTCATCATTAGATCCTGGATGTGGTTCAGCAAGTTCCACTTAAAAGGAGAAAATTGCAGACTTCCACAATAATTAAAGTTATCTGTGATATAGCTGTTTTCCCTTTAAAACCTTTACTGTTCAGTGTTAAAATGTTGTTACAGCAGACCAAAAGATTTAGACCTTATTTTTCTGCAGCAAAATGCTGACATAGAAAATACAAGGAAGTCTGCTTTGTGAACCTGGATGAAAAGTGGGTAATAAATCTTGAAAATGTCCCTATTTATGTGACTTCAGTAGATATTTTGGTGCAAGTCTAAAAGCTAAGTCAGTTACTTTATGACAGGGTTTTGTGTGTTATGCCTTTTCATACTGTATAAGCTAGAAATAGAAGTCTTTATCAGGCATTTGCTCTACCTGGCAAGGAAGCTGGCAACAGAAACAGGAGGGTTGTCATTTAGACTGACATCAGGAATTTGGTGTTAAATCTGTGCAGTGATGCTCTGATATCATGGTGAGAAGTAGTCTAAGTGAACCTTATCAGTTTAATATGGAAATTTTAAAGCTAGCTTATTTTTCACTTTATATGCATTGCCAGACACTCAGCAATGTAGTGTAAAATGCAATTGGTGTGAAAATCAGCTCCAGAATTTACATTGTAGTAGTTATTCAGCACAGAAGTCCTTGCTTATACTATAAATGTATAATTATCATGTTTCTTTTCATCTATCACAATAACATTTTGACTGCAGGTACAGAGCAGGAAATGGCTTCTTACTGTGTTGGGAGCTAAAATCAAGTTGCTGATTATTTAAAAAGCAGAATAATTTTGCAGCAAATGCATTTATCAGGGAAATTTCACTAAGAACACAAAATAAGACTGATACTGGTAATGGCTTAATTAATCTATTGTTAATTAAATGCTGTATTTGAAAGGTCTCTTGAGGCTAATGCAGGAAATGTTCTCACCAAGCCTCGTGGTGGGGTCCAAGAGAACAGAGGATCCATGTAAATACGTGAGCAACTGCAGGGGATGTGTTGGTGACACGTAGCAGAATTAAATTTTTTAACAAAAATACAGTTTTTAACAAGATTCATTACTCTTGCAGCGTGCTAATGTGTTTTATAGCTGAGTGGTTGTCTAGGGAGTTAGAAACTACCTAACCAAGTCCTGTCCATGTGTGTGGGGGAAGCATTTTAGATTGCATTGCACCAGGAGGTTGCTGTTAGTGCAGCTCCCATAAACACTGACTCAGTGTCCCATTTGTTAGTGTAGGTGTTTCCCATTCCTTTGCCTGAAAGTCATGGTGGTTTTCCAGTTCTGTCCTCATTGCTTTCATTTTCCATGTGAAGGTGTCTGAAGCATTTTGCCTTCTTTATTAAACTGACCAGCAGCAGCTGCTAACTTTTCCACATTCCTTGCTGCTCATTTGTCAGGTTCTAAGTCTGCAGGGTTTTGTTGGTGAGGTGTAATCCATATGCATAAAGGAAGCATTAAACAATTTCAAATAATTCTAAGGAATGAAGCAACACCAGTGAATGTTAGGGGGTTTTTGATCTGAAAAATAAAAAGTAAAAGTAAATTTTGCAAACTGTAATGGTAGAGCATATAATGTAAAAAACAGAAGAATCTAGTAGATCAGTGAAAAAGCTGTAGATAGAAGTGTTGATAAGTAAATTGATACTTCCAAGCTTCATTGAAAATTATTCTGTGCTTTTCTGGACCTTTGGATCTCATTCAAGTTAAACATGTAACTGTTGCTGATAAAACTGAACTTGGAATTCAGAACCAGGGCTGAAACAGGAGGCAGTGCACTGAATACTTGTGGACTAAATTACATTTACATTTTCTTCATACAAATGTATTACAGTCTTCATTTATGAGAAAAGCTTTCTTCCCTCTGAGCCTCTTTGGATGCTGCATGGATCTTAAGGAGAATTTATGGGTAACAGACCTCATCTTCACCTTGCAGAAGGGCAAGGAGCCAGTTTTGCTTCCCTCTCCTGGTGCCAGTCAACCCTGAAGGTATCTAAGGAGGTCACTGCTCCTTGTGACACAGGTCATCATTCCAAATACAAACCTTGCTCTTGGCAGCATGGCCAGCAACTCACTGCCAAGTTTATTCCCTTTATTCCCACAGTGTCTGCTCTGGCAGAGTCAGAAACCAAAACTGCTCTGACCCCTGATTGCATCCATGGTAAATGGACTTGGAGTTGTCATGATATGTACTGAAGTGAACTTAGACAGCAAATGCTTGCAATTATAAAATAGTAGTAAAATAGCAGGAAAATAGTATAAAGTGAGTGATCACTGTAAAAAGTTGTAAAAAAAAAGGGTCATCTTTCATATTCTTTGTAGGAATTTATAAATTTTATAAAACTGTCAAACTTCTTTCATAACACAAAAAGAACTTTTAAGTCTTGGTGAATAATTTATGTTCATCAGATTAACTGATTCTTGAGTTACTAATTTATTCTTTCCCCCTCCTCCTCTATATGTGGAATGTTGTCCAAGTAATCTAAATAACCAAATCAGACTTAATGTTGAAAAAGCCATTTTGATCTCCAGTGTCACTTCTCCACAGATGGATGTTGAATTTGATAAGAACTAGAAGCAATCCACGTTGCTGTTGTTGCTGATCTGCAGGGCGTAGAGCTTCCAATTGTAGAGCTTTAGGCTCTCAGTTTGAATGTCCCAAAAATGTAAGGTGATCTGCCTTTGACAGTCATGGTAAAAAAATCAATGTCGAGTGCTTTTTACTTTTCTTGTCTTCATTGGAAAGAATTTACTTTTGAAAGAAGTGAGGAAAGCATGCAAAAGTTTTTAAAGGCTCTTGCTTTCACTGAAGCACTACAATCCAGAAGATTGGTTCCTCTGGCCACACCTGGATAAGACTGCTCTTGTTACTTTACAGCATCACTGTAAAGCTCTGTAGCTCTTCAGACTTCTGCTGAGAAGAATAAATGACAGCACATAGGAAGTGGAATCAGCAATACCAAAGGGATGTTTAGGAAATTTGTAAATTGGAAGGAAATAAACTTCAGTAACAGCAGAACAGAGGGTAGAGTGGGAAGGGTTGAAAGAGACAGTTCTGACAGCAGAATTCAGGCAAAACCAGGGTAATTCAGTCTGCCAGCATCTGCTCAAATAAAATGAAGTGACAGACTATGCAAGTTTTAAAAATAAGGGCAGATGATTGATTTGTTCTGTAAAGCCCACCTTAGCAGGTCTGTAGATAAATGCACAAATACAAAAGACAGTTAATCATATCTGCCATCTCATTGGCATATATTTTTTTGTAGTATCAGTACTTTTTGTTGCTTTTTATGTCCTTACCCTGAGAATGAAAAGCTGGGGTAAAGAGAGAGAGAATTTTGCAGGTATGCAGATAAACCCTTGCCACACTCTGCACCAGTGGCCAACACCAAGAGCTTATTTTTGCTGAACATGATTCTGGTTGGAGCAAGAATAAGATTGACATGGATAAACAAAGTTTTCTATTGAATCAAATGACTGAATCATCCCAGAATGCCCTTCAAGTGGACTAGATCTGGACAACTGCAGACAGGGAAAAAGGTCAATCCTCTGACTTGAAAACTGACAGGAAATTGACAGTTCTCTCGACTTTGCCATGGATATTGCTTTGGCCTGTCAGACACATGGGTGATTGCTCAGTCTAGGAACAGTTGAGCTTGAATAGGGGTAGAAATAGGTACACACAGGTCTGGTCTTCTACAAAACAGTGCATGAAACAATTTAGAAACATTGGCTTAAACTATAAAGGGGGTAAGTTTGCTTCCATGAAACGTTGCATTTGAGGAGCTTTAAAATCTGAACTCTTTAATTACAGATGTAATAAAATGCAGTAATAATACACAATGTGAACAAACAAATTAATAATCCTATTTGTCTGCCATTGTGTAGTAGCAAGATATAACTTTGGGGGGGGGATAAAAAACACTTGTAGCATTAACCCATTTATTTGAGTAACTATACAGAATGGCTTAATTTCCTTAATAGTCACTTGCATCATAATTGTCAGTACTTAAAAAAAGGGAATCCTTGCTATGTTGTTTTTATATTTAAAGACTTTGCTTAGCTTAAGCCATCTGACTGCAGCTATTTTGAGTGTCTTTGTTCCAGTTTTTTGCTCTGACACATTTCTTTGTCATAGTTGGAGTCCCTGACTCATCAGTAGGCATGTGTGGGGTTTGGAGTTCTCTGTTTTTATCTTTTCTGTGATTGAAAATAGTCTGCCTCTGAGGAATGACCTTTTTTGGTGGCAATACATGAAATGTTGGCTATGAATGCTTTCTCCATTTCCCTGCATCCTGAAGAGTACATGGAGTGAATTGCATGGCATCTTGAGATGAGGAAGTTGCCTCTTTTTCTGAAACATTATTCTTGGCTGCACTTGTGCAATGTTTGGCAGCCATAGCTGCTTATTTTAAGATGTTCATTAAAGAAAAAAAATATTACCAGGATGAGAGACAGCTGCAGGTACTGGCAGTATACAAAATTCATAATTACTAAGAGTAACTGAAGCATATTACAGTATAATTCAACCAAAAAAAACAGCTGGCACATGCTATATTTGTCATGAGAGCTTTGCAGAAAGTACTTGCTGCAGCTGGTGGATTTATCACCCGTCTGCTGAAATGCTGGAAGCTCACCTTTTGTTTCCTACTCACTTAGCAAAGACAATGTGCAGTGGGGGCTGGTGTAATTATCCAGCAGTTGGGCTTATTGCTCATTTCTAACACTGAGATCTCGTAAGTTGTGCTTGGGGGAGGGTTAACACTCAGAATGAATCAACTGTCTAGCTCAATAGCCATCACATTTCCTGATGCTTACAAGGTTAAACTGTTTCCTTTTAAATATGTGTTCAGTGTGATCTCATTATAAAAATAATTTCTTGATCACAGCTGTGTATGAGCCTGTAAACTCTGTTTATGGTCTGTGCTGCTAAGCATGCTAATTCCACACCTCAGCACAAGCACAGGAGACAGGCTCCTTTCAGTAACTCAGAATTTTTAGGGCACCTAAAAATTGGTCTGCTATATTGAAAACACCTCATTTGATGCTTGGTACTAATTACAGAGGACAAGTTATGAAAATAGTGTTACATACTAACATACTGCCTTGATCCTGCAATCTTAGGTCTTAGTTTATATAAAAGTGTTCACATGTGATAACAGGTATAACCTAGATGTGATTTTAACTGTTTAACAACATTGAAATATCTGCCTATGTACTTTCATTTCTATGAAAGTTCAAAGATGTTGAAGTTTTTGTGATATCTACCTGGGACTGGTGAAAGAGGTTAAGAAGGTGGGTTGAGAACAGGTGAGTGGAAACTCCTCACCAGATGTAGTGGTGACCTGATGTTACACATGCATTGCAACCCTGTATTTCAAGTGCCACGTATCAAACTTTTATGAAGTACTAAGTTGAAAAGTTTATAAAAGCAAATCATTGTTGAGAACTAAGTGTCATCATTAAAATAGCAGATTTTAAGGTGAAAATCTGAGGTTAAAGCATCTGCTGCCTTACCTCCATTCCCTCAGAAAGAATAAAGGCTTTAGCTTCCCACGCAGTTTCAGCAACAGGTAGAGCATTTAAGGGGAGGTGGTAGAGACTGGTCAGAGGTTAGAGCAGCTCACTTTGGTTTGCATCTTTCCCTGGCCAAAATTACTGGAGTTGTGTCTTTAGTCCTCCTTCTTCTTGTGCTGATAGAAGGCAATGTTTCCTTTAGGCACTAGCTCAGAGATTTTCTCTCATAACCCAGATGCTTTCTGTCTTCAATACTGTGTAAATTGAAGATCACTAAAACTCATTCAGTAGAAAAGTAAAAAGACTGCTTTGAAGTAAGTGGTATTTTCCTTTTCCTCACAAAGTGTCACATTGTTGTCTGTCTCACAAGTATAGAATGATTTATTTTTAGGTACTTCAAAGCACCTTTAAAATGCCTACATTGAGGTCTGGTTTGGAACACTAATTAGAATGTTAATCTCAATATTGAACTTATTGTGCAAAATGCAGCTTATATTTATTGCATACTAGATAGCATGCCTCCAAAATAAGATTCAATAAACAGGGAAAAAAACCCTGTAAAATGTCAAGTGCTCTTGACACAGTCTTGCTGATTCCAACAAATGCATCTTGTTCCTCTGCCATTACACTTTTGAATGCACAGCATGAAGAAGTGCTGTGTGGTGCTTTTGAAATGGGTGATTTAAGAGTAACCCTGCAATTAAAACCCACCATAAGCCTCCACAATTCAGGGAACTATCTATGAAATTACATTCCAATAACTGAAGTACTACTGTTTGCCAATCAGCATCTTTTCTTCTGATTCCCAGAAGTGAGCTGCGTCAACAAAAACTCCGTAGCCAGGAGCTCATTTCCCAGCTGGAAATAGCAAATGAGAAGGTAACTGAGGTAAGATAATGACTGATGTGACAGCTACTTTCAGTGTGCATACACTTAAGATCTTAGCAGAAACCTATTTAGGTGAGTTATGTTGCTGGCTTAGAGAAAATTAAGGATTTTTGACAGGGCTAGTCAGTAACCGTTGGGAAGCCTCACTGTTTCTTGATGACTGACATGTTCCAATGGCAGGAAGACAAATGAACTTTACTCTCAAATTACAGAAGTGAAAGGGGAAATCATCTTTCTGTCTTTCTAAGTGACTAATCTAGCAATTCTGGACAAATTTCAGGAAAGGTTTCTGAACTTACTTCTGCCTGTGAATCCCTGCAAGTCCCTAAACAGGAGCAGGCACACTGGGATTATGGATAATGTGGCACATACAGACACCAACTTCTCCACATGCTGTGTGTATGCAGAATTTACATTCCGTGGCCATGTATGAATATAGCTGAAAGCATTATCCATTAAAGATGAAGGGCAGGGTTGTTTTGGAATGTGCATTGTTCAATAATTAATGGGCACTTTAGGAAAGGGCTTTCCTGTCAGCCTTATAAATCTGGGATAACATCCAGTTCTAGCCAGAATAAGTCCTTCTGTCTTGTTTTTTTGTAGTGCTGTGTTATTTAGAGGACAAAAATGATATGAGAAGTGAGTAAAGGCTGGTTAAGAAAGGCTTTTTAAAGGGAAGAGATGAGATCTGTAGCAGGTTTATCATCCCATTTGAATTATCTACTGTATTCCTCTTTCTTCTGAGCTAAACAGCTAAACCATTTCTGTTTTAAGGTTGCACGGATTAAATAACCTCAATTAAAATGTTAGCCTTAATCCATCCTGCTGCAAGGTGGTGAAATGAGTAAAACTTCCCCTGCAGATTGATTGATTGGAAAAGTCAGATGATGTCACATTTGAGCTGGAAATTCTCTATAATGTGTCAGCAGTTTGTCCTCAGGCTTTTATTGTAAGGGGAAAATAGTTCCACTTCTGACATTCCTCTTCTGTTAAGCTTTTTTTTTTTTTTTGCTACAGAATGAGTGGGTTCAGTGAAAAAGAACTTGGCATTGTGATGAGATTCTGTTTCCACAGGATGAGACGTTGATGCTGGAGTATCGGGAATACATCGACAGGCTTCAGAGGCGGCTGAGCCAGGCAGAACAGAGAGCAGCCACAGCATCCCAGCAGGTACCCAGCTCACAAAAAGTCTTATCCAAGCACATGGAATGTGCAAAAGTACTCACTTTGCATCATTCTTCAGGCAGAGGTGATCACTGATCAGCATTATTACCAACACAATTTTAACAAGCTTGGATTTTGGACATGTCAACTTCTGACAGGGTGTTTATTTGACAGCTTAGGTTTGTTTGTGAAATTTCATATGAATGAAGTCTGCATGGTTCAAAATGTGTGAATGAAGGTGTACAGGCCTTTCCAAATCCTTAAATAACTATAGCTCCCGTTTGCTGGTCTGCTGGAGTGCACCCACTGCGGTTACCATTGGCTGTGTCTAACAGCTGCAGCAGCTCCTGCAGTGGTGAAAATTGTGCAGACAGAGTAGGAAATGCTTGTTTCTTTCCAGGCCATTGGAGAGGTAAAGGAGAGAGAGTGTATCCCCCTTGGTATTCAATTTTTCCATAGTGTTTCAGCTGTACAACTTGAAGGAAATCCCATGGGGGTTTATACAGTGAGTTCAGTTTTTTTGCCAAGGAAGTTCATTACTCAAGTTGGCCTCCTGTGAAGTAAAGATGGTCTTTCTGCCTCCTGCTTTTTTTTTTTTTACAGTGATTTAGGAAAACAATTTGCAAATTAAAGCTTGTTCATGTGGGTGACCCCACGTGAGCTGCAGAGAGGAGAGATGTTTGGCTGACCTAAATTGCTCAGTTAGGACAAATGGCCTTTTTTTTGCCAACAGAAGTGAATAAATGGACATAGCTGCCAAGCTGTCATAACATAAGCTGTGGTTCCTGGCTCTAAATGCTCTCTGTCATGACAAGGTCTATTCAGCTGCTGAAGATTTGCTCTGAAAGAGGAATTTAGTTTTTTTAACCTCCTGTTTGTTATGTGGATCTGTTTAGCTCTAACACTTCTAAGATGCTGTCTTCCCATAAAACCCCAAACATCTTTATGTCACATTTCAAGGGAATAAACTTGTGGCCTTGGTGCCCATAGAGGAAGAGGTCTTGCTGTTCCTGGAAACACTGGTAATTAGCTGTTCCTCACCAGGCTTTCTCTGAAAGATAACAAAGAGATCTGATGTTGTGCAGCCCAAATGCTGTTGCCAGACTTCAGAACTGCCTTGCCCTCACGGCAGAGGTTACTGCAGAGGCCTGGCTGCTCTCTAGTGACTTCACAAATGCTGTGCCAAGCCCCTTCCTTTTTCTCTCCACCCCAAAAAAACACATGCTGGCACTGTCTCTGCTAAAGGTCTCCAGTAGTGCTGCAAGAATGTCCCCTCTTCTGAATCTGGCTATTTATTCTCTCCCAGGCCCCAGAAGCCTGAATGCTCACATGTGAATTCCATCAGAGTAATGATTCTTTCTATTTCTAACCTGTAGGCTGAAGGCTGCTTTCTGGCTTGTGTGTTCTCACTACTTTATCCACCTTCACTGTAAAATTGTATCAGATATAGACTAGAGCTGGACTAGGAGGGAGCCTAAAAATTACCTTTTTATTGTGGTCAGTTCAATGACTGTAAATCTTAGCTTATTCTGAAATAATAGTGATTCAGTAAGAACCATAAAAAAATACAAAATTATGCTTGCACAAATTTGAACCATCTATCCTGTAGGTGTCTTTTAAAGTGTATTCCTGCTACCTACCATCTTGTATTCTCTGGGATCTGAATTAAGACAAAAGCAGTAGTCAGCTACAGAGTGCATTGTAAATTCCACTGTTCATCCCAAATTCACACTGCCTGTGCTTTTTCCCCTCCTTCGTGACACATTCAGTATGGAAGTTCTGCTGTTACTGTTACTTTGATCCCACAAAGAATTATTATGAAGCTATCACCTGCTTGTGTTTCATTACAGCTCAGCCTGATAACTACACAGAATAAAAAAGCTGCTTCCCTGAAGGATCTGGAAACTATTTAAACACGTGTTTTTATCCTTCATTTATCAACTCCCATTCATGTTGGGAGTTAGAAGGTTGCTGGAGAAACTTCATATTGGAGCACTACAGTCAAAAGCACAGCAAGGCTTGTAGAACTTAAAATTCTGGTAAGAAAAGGAGTGGATGAAGATCTTGTCTCTGTATGCACAATAAAGACTGGAAGAAGTTTGCAAAATGTTGTCACTCAAGTCCTTTAATGTAGCAAATTAAAAAATCTGGCACAGGGCTGTGGCACATTCAGGGTTTTTTGGTCTAAAATCCAGTAGCTCCAACTGTGACAAGATTGCATACAGGCAGCAGGTAACACTTGTGTTGAAATTCATCTTGGCTTTGCTCATGTGCAGTCAGGATCTTTATTTTTCCATTATAGTGCTGGTAACTTGGGAAGAAATTGAAGATCCTTTGTGAATTATAATTAGACTCATTACAGCATGAGTGCCAGAGTTGCTCTTTTGTTGGTCAGTGTTTGAGCTGCATGATGCCTCCGTTGCCTTCCAGTGTAAAGAATTCAGTTCGGTTTGGTATGATGGCCCTAAAGTGCAGGTAATCATGAAAATGCTGCTGTGGCTACTCAGCTCATTCCTAAGCTCTGTCATCTTCCTTCAGTTGTGCTTTTTCTTCATAATATACTATTAATTTCATAATTATTTTACAATTCCTTGCTTTTCTGTTGGTCTGCTCCCTTGGTTTGGACGTATCTGGGAAATTCCATTCTCTTATTTCAATTTGCACAAAGGTAAATCATCCAGCCTTTATACCTTTTGAAAGAGTGGGTTTCAGCTGTACAGATGCCAAGATGTGGGAATCCTCATGTACATGGGTTTTTTTTGATAGCTATCATTCTACAATTACAGCCAAACTCCATTTTCTCTTTTAGCATATATTACAAGCATTTGATAGGTGTTTAAGTGATTTTAAAGTGCTCACATTTTGGCCTTAACTGACATAATTGCTTGTCCTTCCACTTAAATGTGAAGAGTGCAGTTCTGGTTTCTAACCTCTCATTCAGCTGCTGGGTAGTGCTTGCCCAGTGCTTGATGGAAATGTCTCATTTGGATTAATAAACCTGTGTGTCCATGGCAGTGGAGCTTCACCACATCTGCATTTCAGAGGACAGAGCTGGGCTGATCCCCCCATGGAAACAAGCCTTTGTGCTGCCTCCTGAAATCTTGGCTGTTCAGGTAGAGCCTGCAAGATGGATACACCCTCAGAAACAATTCCTGCTTGCTGCAGGGAAAGCCACTAGTTCCTACAGTGGTTGCTTTTTTCTTCTTGATAGATGCCTGTATCCGCTGCAATCTCTAACTCTCAATTTTGGTTAAAAGATGTGAAAGATTCTCCAAAACAACATGGATACATTTCTCAGAAGCTCCAAGTGTTTGTTTGTGTGAGATTTTCATCAATCAGCACAGTGATACAGAGGCAGGCAAGTACCAGGCACCTTGTTTCCATTTGCATAATGCACAGCTGAGATGATGACAGGCCACCTGGAAGATTTGGTGTGAGCCATTAATCCCCTTCACTCCTCAAAGGCAGGCTCTGGCTCTGAAGTGAAACCTGGCTGGAAGGGGCAGGCACTTCTCAGGATTTGAGTATTTGTTACTGGAGGCCAAAAAGGGCACCTGCATGCTTCCCTCTTAATTAGGGGTATATTCATTTCACCTTGGGCTGCAGCTCCTACCTGGTGGCTGTTTGCCAGAACAGGAACTGCAGGGATGACACAAAGGAAGGGGCATGAGAGCAATTCCAGCAGATGACACAGGTAAGGAAAAGGTTTCTGTCCTGGTCACAAAGAGGAATGTGGTGACATGGAGCTCATGGACATACACCCAGCACCTCCTTTATTTCCCCAAGGTAGCTAGAGGAGGCTGCTCCCATGTTGCTCCCAAATTGGGAGGTCTGTTTTTTTTTCAAGATGGATTGCTCAGCATGTCCTTTTACAGCCTTGCCTTGCCTTTTCTTGCTCGGCACCAAGTCCATTCCATATTTCTGCATCTGGAGTTTAGAGGAATCCTCATCTCCTGGAAATCCTGCTGTACCAGATGTTCCCTCAGTAATGCATGACCCCAGCCAGTTCAGAGTGTGAATGAACTTTCAGCCTGATTATCCCAAAGATCCACAGCTTCAAACCTCAGGTTCCTTTTCCAGTGGAAGACATGGAGATCATGGACTTTGCAAGGACATCCTCTGTCTACAAATGTAAATGTTTTGAGGTAAGGAACATCTCTGTGAGGATGCCAAGGGGAAAACCACAGTGTGCAGATGATGGGATGGGCACAGTCAGTAACAAGCAGTCCTTAAAAAAACCTTTAAAACCTTAAAAATTTACAAAATCTTGCAGCTACAGCGTGCATGGTGATACCTGTACTGATATATGAAAGCTGTTCAGACCATTGCAGTCAAGTGTTTTTGTAAGAACTCAAAATACAATTACAGGGAGGTCTAAACCACTGCTGGCAAGGATACTGCAAAAATGTACAGCATTTATTCACATACAGACAAAAGGCACAATTCTACGGAATATTTTAACAAAAAATACAGCTGTTTCAACTAGGTCTTTAGAAATACTTCAAAAAAGGGAGAAAATAAATACAGGATTGGGCCATGTAATATAAAATAGTCATCTCTACATATACTTTTTTATTTCTGTTTCTCTTCATGCACCTTTTTTTTTAATTAATTTCAGCTGAATGGACACCAAAGCTAGGCACATAGTGAAAAATCTGTACAAGTTTTACAAATGTCATCACAATTGTCTCAAACTTCTGAAATCAAGATTTGTACACAACATGAACCCTTCATTTAGATCTGTGTGAGTTTATAACCTAACAAATGGCATTCCAGGCAACTCTACAGACGTTCAACTAGCCTACGGTTGGACAGAACACACGGATCATATCAAAGATCTCTTGGTCAGTCAGCACAAGGAAAGGTCACACTTGGAAACAGAACTCCAGTAAATCCCAGTAAAACACAGGGGTGGGTTTCTCACTGCAGTACCTGCAGCACCTCCTGCTGAGGGATAAGCACAGGGACAAAACTAACCTACAGAGCTGGTCGTACCACAGCCTTTTTGGTTTGGGGTCAGCTCCACTGGAAACCTCACAAAGCTTTCTGCCCTCAGTGCCAGGGGACAAAGCAGCTAAGGCATCCACTCTGCACAACATAAATGTTCCTAATATAGTGCAAATTAACAAGGTACCTCTGTCCAAGGGGTGTGAGGTTAAAGGTTTACTCAGGATCCAAATTTAGGGTATTCCATCTATGGCTTGACAATTCCTGTGTGGTCATGAGCTTCTTTCTTACAGAAAATACCAGTGCCTGCCTGGAGAATGTTGCTGGATGTTGAGTAGAACTTACTGGCTTTTACCTTTTCTCTGTCTGCTGTTTATGCTTTGAAGACATCCCAAGAGTGGCTATGTAACCTCAGTCACCAGTGCCCTGCCTGACTTTCACCTCTGTAAATCATGCATTTACTCTGACTTGGGACCAGCAACAGGATTTTGAAAGTGTATTATCTTCCATAAAACTGCCCTTCCTCAAAAGGTTACGACTTCTGAGTTTTAAAGGAGGGATGCATTCTGGTGAAATATTTAACTGATAATATTAACTTGCATAGCAAGATAGGGTGTTAAGCCTTTTTTACTTTCTGATTGAATCCTCAGTCCTATGGCAGAGGAATTCTCTGTTGTCAGTGTTCCCTCCTCGGGAGGCAAGGGTCAGGCATTCCAAGGTGAGTGGATGCCATAACAGCAGGCTTGGAGTGGGAAAGGGGAGGAGAAGGAGGTTCTTTATGCCTGTCTTTCTGTTAACACCTTGCTGCTGCTACTTTTTCACCAGTACATACCTCTCCTACATTACGAAAAATTCCAAAATGGACAGGCTCCTAACACTCCACTGCGATGTATGCACTCAGTACAAAACAGTAGCCTCACAACCTGTTCATATTATTGCTCACAGCTTACTCATTATTGCCACTTGCAATTATTAAAAAAGTACACAGTCAGAATACAAGTTCCCTTTTCCATCAAATCTAATCCATAATAGAACGAAATAGTTTTTTCTTTGCTTGACTGTAAAGAGCTAATCACAAGGTATTGCCTTTGTGTTTTATCCTATTTAAAAATATATATTCGTGTCCATTTAAAGCAACTTTTTAGTGTCATAAGCCTGACTCTCCCAGTTCATATCATTAGTGCATCTGTGGTGGCCTTTGGGAAATCCTCCTGCCTAGTGCCATGGAAAACTTCTGTCTGGAATTGTCATCACACTCCCAAAGGCAGGTGCCTGACTATGGGAGACAGGTTATTCCACGGGGTGCTGGAACCCCCAAACCTGCCCCTTGCTCAGAACTGAGCCATTTGGGAACATCCTTTGTGTCAGTCCCAATCTTTCAAGCCCTGCCCTGTCCCTTCCTCCTCCAGTGCAACGTCTGGCTGTGCCTGGTCATCATTTACATGTAAACTGTGGAGCACAGGGAGGCGTTTGAGCTGCCACCTGTGCTCAAACTGAACACAACAGAACACATTCTGCAAAGAGGGGAGAAAGAGCAGCCCCTGCCCAGGGATGGGGAGCATTTGTAATGGGACTTACCAGTGCAGTGCAGGATGGTCTAACAACCATCTTCCATTCAATACACACGAGTTAAATTAAGAGCTTGTGCTTTTCCAGAAGTCAGGGGGAGGGGATACATTTTCAGTGCCTTTGAGCTAGAAGGAATGAATGCAGCCTGATTCCTCCTACCCCCCCAGCCCCTTTTAAGATTTTTGTGAGTTGTGTGCATCCCAACTCCTGTTTTAGTAGCGATGTCACTCTTCTGCTTACTCAAGAAAGTTGCAAATAAGGGAGATTCAACCTTCTCACAGAAACAGGGAAGGTGAAGGGGTGTGGATGGGGCAGAGGAAAAAAAAAAAAAACCAAAACAAAACCAAAGAGCATAAAACAGCTTTAAGTGCATGTAAACATACTTATACAACTCAGAAGAAATGGGCTTTCATTTTGTCAGTCTGTAGCTCTAAGAATGCTCCTCTCTCACACCGATGGCTAAGGTGGCTTGTAGGCAGTGTGACTCTGGTGACCCCGTCCCTGTGTCCAGTCAGGTGGCCAGGATGCTCCTCCGAATAATGTCCGTCCTCCTGCCGATGCTGCTGCTGGGGCTGAGCCTCTGCTGCCTGCACTTCTTCTCAGCCACTTCGGGCTCCGAGTCGCTCATTTCGGCGTCGGGGACGTAGCCATCGTTCTCACTGTCAGGCTTTAACTTGCTCTTTGTCCTCTCCTTGGCTGCAACTCTGCCCACGCCCAGGTAGGGGTAGCCGGAGTTCTGGCGGCAGGCCTCCTCCAGGCTCTCCCCCTGCTGCTGCCTCTCCCCCTTCTTTGGAATTCGAAATCCGCCCCAGTTTTTCCCCGGGCTCGTGGGCGTGGTAGGCACTTTGACTACTGTCTGATTAGAGTTTACTTTGACCAGACCCCCGTTACATTTAGGCACTATATCCCTCCGAGTGCCAGGCGCTGCTGACCTCCCACCGGAGTGGTTGACAGCCCTTTTGTTTTCCAGTTGTCTCTGAGAGAGTTCCGTGGGTCTCAGGGGTTTGTGGTTGTGTTTAGAAGTCTTTTCCTTCAGCTCTGCCTTCGCCCCCTCGCACTGCGGGCGATTGTCCCTTCTCTTCCTGTGCTCCGCTAGAACGACGCCGTTCTTCTGCTGCGCCGACGCCATCCGTGTCTCAGCAAAGGGCTTGTCAAAGCTGAAAAAGCTGCCTGGAGCTGCACCTCCTTCCCTCGGGCTCGGCTGCCTCAGCAGGGATTTGCTGTCGTTCCCAGACCTGTCTCTTACCCTGTCCCTCTTGTGGGGTTTCTTCAAGGAGTGGGCCAGAGATGTGCCCATCTGCTTCCTGAAGAACGCAGAATGCCACTTCAGGTCCTCGATCTTGGGGGCGTTGGGGCCCAGCGACGGGCTGTTGAACAGCACCGTGCTTTCCATGGAGGAGAATGAGGAAGGCACACCTGCAAGGAAGCAAACTAAGTTCAAGTCAAGCAATCCCACAGCTGTGTAGATACACACCAGTTGGCAATGTACCTGTTTTAACTCTGCTCGTCACGCCTGACGTGTTCACATCAGAAATGGGTATCTGGCTGCCTGACCTGCACTTTTAGGTCACAACTCTGTGGCTACGTCGTGGTTTCATCTTCCTGTACCTGCACCTAATTACACTTGTAGCAAACACAAGTCCTAGCGCTCCTCTGTCCACTAAGACAAAGACACTCCTCACAGACAGAGGCAAAAAGCAACCAGCAAGTGGATCTCCCTGATGCTATCTCAAATATAGTTTATTAGTTACTCAATAGTTCAAGGATAATCTGGCCTCCAGGACACCACTGCAGGAATTTGGAAGGTATTCATCTTTCTGAGGAATGAAATGAGAACAAATGAGGCCTGTTTGTCCTTCACAGCCTGTAAGCAAGCCTTGTCCCTGTGCCCTGACATGAGGAAGGGAACACTGAGGCATACCTGAAACTCTTTCTTGTTCCAACTGCTTTGTGTAGCTGTTGAATATCTGTTCCTGAACTTTGCAAACAGATCTCTTGATTTTTTCTCTCCGTGTCACCATGTAAGTGAGGTTACGCACCTGGAAGACAGCAAGGGCATGGGTCTTACAGGAATTGTATTCCCAGGATATTGCCCTACCTGGGCTCTGAATTAACTCAGCTGGAGTACTACACACCTTTTAAACAATTGGTGTACAATTAAAATTTAAAGCATTTAAACAGTTTAAATTTAACCGCCTTCAACACAGTTCTTAGAGAACAGTCTGTTTAACTGACAAATTATCTGTTGAATTGACAGACAATTTAATTGACAGATTATTCCATCAGATTTGGAGAACACAGCACAGAAGTAACTTCTACAAATACCTGAGTCACACACACACAAAATCTAGGGAAATACTGGAAATCCTTCAATGTACTCAGTATTAAATACTTCCCAGGCGAGGGAATGACTGAGAAGCACAGGTGGATGATTCTAAGGCTCCTCTCTCAGTGGTGCAAGGTATTGTCCTGTGAATTACAACCTTGTGGCCTGGTCTGGAGAAATGTAACAAGTGTGTTTGTTTTTGCAAAGGTCCCTTTTTTAAAATCCAAATTATCTTGAATGTACAATCAGAGTAGTAAAACATTAAAATATTAGTAAATCATGTTTCCTGTTTTGACATCACATTTAGAAACGGAAAGGATACACACAGAATAATTTAAGATCCAGAGAACACAGTTACAAACTCTAATTATTTAGCTGATCAAAGAGAAGATGACAAGAAAGCTTGAGCACATGGAGCAGGAACAAAAGATCCCAGGTAACAGCTAGGATCTGGGCCATCTGAACAGCTACAGAAGGGCCATGGGCTGGAGCTGAAACTAGCAACTCATTGTGAGAGTAGTTAGGCATCAGGATCCTTTACAAAGGCCGCAGTACATCCATGAGAACCTGCTGTCCTGATTTAAAGATTAGACAGCATTATGAAAGAGAGGCTCTGGTTCACCTACAGGTTGCTGAGGTAGGACCTCCTGAGCCGGCTTTCGTCCATGGCCCACACGAGCCATGTGCTGCAGGGACATGAAAAACTAATTTCAATGTTCTTTCTGGCTCTAAGAGCTCCTAAATTAACCCAAAAAGAAAGGAATTCAGGATCAGATGTACTTATTGAAACACCAAACCGATCTTATTGAGCTGTTCTTCAAACATTCAAAACCTAAATAAATCAAACATCAGCTACCTCCCAAACCTACACTGATCATCCTAGTCTGGTATGCCAATGAAAAACAGATCTGCTGCAAATCAAGGTAAGTTTCATCACCTTTTTCACTGGGCAAAAGGAGCACGCAAAGCCCCTAAAGGCTGAAAAGGCTTCAGCTGGGGGCTGCAGTACAGTCCACAGCCATCAGAGTTAATCAGTAAAAAGGCATGAGCCAAAACACGGCAGCCCAGTCGCAGGTGATTGAATGCTACACGCCAAGACCTGCCGGCCCCGTGACTGACCTCTGTGTGCAAAGGGCAATTGCTGTGCTCTGGAGAAATTACAGCACAGCTCTGAGCTGAGCTGCGCTCAGGGTGAGCACAGTTTGGGAGCTCAGCTAACTGTGGCTAGCACAGGCAGTGCCGGGGCTTACCCGCTCCAGGTCCTGCCGGAGGTGTGTGAAGAGCTGCAGCCTCCTGAACAGAACATCCTGCTCCCGTTTAGCCAGATTGTCCTCCTCATCCTTCTTTGGGGTAATCAAAGGCTTATTGAAATTGGATTTCCTCTTCAGTTTCCAGTACTGGTAAAGGAATTCCACTGGCTCCTCAGGCAGCCGCAGCACTTTGGCCACTTCCAAAGACTCAACAAAGGTGTAGAACTCGTCCTCCAGCTGCTGGAGCTTCTGCTTGCGGAGGCTGACCCTGTGGGCCTCCTCCTGGTTTTGATCCATGCTGCGGAAAGGGTCCATGTGGGCAGGAAGGGAGGTGTCCTGAATCCCATTCCTGTCCTCCTGAGCTGGGCTTTCACTCAAAGTCTCAGCATCTGCTTTCTTGGTGGAGCTGTGCTTGGGACAGTAGGACTTGAACTTCACCTCGTCGTTCTCTGCCAAGATGGTCTTCATCTCCAAGCCACGGTCAAAGGCGCAGGTGACGTGAAAGGCTGTTCTGCAGTTCTTCACTGAACACTGGAGAACATGAATTAACAATTTACCAAATAAATATAAAAGTTAAGAAGTCACACTGCCTAGAACTGTTGGAGAAATCGGGGCTGCTTTGGAAGAAGAACCCTGTCACCACGCTCTGCTTCTAAGCTGCATGCACTTCCTTGCTCCCTTCAATTAGGGTTATGACTTAATGCTTTCAGGCCAGCCAAGGATCAAGTGGCCCAGAGGGACAGGAGTGTTTAACCCCCCTGCAGCCCCACCATGCTATTCCATGCACAAAAAGCCACAAGAGGAACATTCCCACTGACACCAGAGCCACTTGTGCACAGCACCATTACCAAAATTAAGTGCTCCCCTTTGGAATGTGCCAGCACCAGGGGGAAGAAAAAACATTGTGGTGGCTCCAGGCCAGCCTGAGACTTTTAATTAAAAGTCTTTCCCAGCACCTGGACCCAGGCGATCCAAAAGGCCTCAACCAAAGGGAATTTTTCCCCCTTTATCCCAACTTTATAATGTCAAATATTAAATCGCCGTCAACCATTACTTCATTTCACAGCCTTCACTTCACCTTGGAGAGGAGGAGAACAGGAAATTCAAAAAATGTTGTCATTTTTCTTCCTACTCAGTGAACTCAGCCATCATAGAGTGATGGGCACTAGTTCAGCTGATTCAGCACTTCATTTCCATTATATCTAATTTCCTTTTGCAAAATTCTATCACACGTACCACCAGCCACCAGCTGAAAGGTTTAAATACATATAAATATGTATATGTACACAAACACACATACATACGTGTTTGGACCCACTCACACCTCTGGTGAACAGGATTTGAAGTGGAAATGAGCATTAGTGCTCCTAACTAGGAAACAAATCTATGTTTAACCCAAGCCACCGACCCTGAAAGAGCAACACAGTGCACTGGGATGTTTGTACAGTGCTTTGTAAAGAAGCCGAATCTCTCTCCCCTCTGGGTTTTCCTGCTCAGGTTGACTCAGCAGCCAGATGGCTTATAAAGGTAAGGCAGGGTTTAAACTGCACAGGTTTCAAATGATCAGTCTTCAATAAAAGCAACATATAAAAGGAATTTTAAAATACCAAAGCATCTTTTGCCCTTTCCTCTCCTACTAACAAATGGGCCAGGAGCATCCCAACTGGAACACTGGGTACAGTACAGAGAAGTGCTTTAGCCATAATTAGCTCTTACTACAGCTCATGTTTTGTTGGGAGAAGAGAGGAAAGCCTGTCTCACTGGGAGGAAACTGCTGAACCTGGGGGAATAAGCAATCTTGCTTTTCCCAGCTTATTGCAGCCGCTCCCTGACCAGCCTGACACACACTTCCAGCTGCCACTTTTCCTAATTGTTGTGCACATATCAGAAGGTGGCCTGGAGAACAGACAAAAACAGCTTCAGCTACCTAACAGCAGCCAAGAGGAAGGGGATGGCTCTGCAAGGAGGGATTATGGTTGCAAATTTATGTGCTGTGGACAGATTTATTTTCTCTAGTTAACACTTACTATTCCATACATTCCGCACATGGAAGTGGACTGTGATAGGTTTCACTGGAACTACTGCTGTGTTGCTGATTTACAGCTCTTCCTGGCAGCCTCAGTCAAATAACTTGGGGCAGAGGAGAAAAGTAACTTCAAAGTAATTTTTCAAAGTAATTTTTGTAATTTTCATTTCAAAGTAATTTTTGTGTCCTAATGCTGGTCTGACCACCATGGATCCTGTAACACCAGGCTAGCCCCAGAAGAAAGAGCTCTACCTCAGCCTCCTTATGAGACTGTAGAATCACCCCTCTCTGTCTCAGGGAGCTTCCTGAGGATTGTTTTGCTGCTGGAAGTGCTCTGAGGATGAGGAGCATCACCACAATGCTAAGCTACATTTTACTGTCTTTTTCTACACAAGCACTGGTCCTTACACTCCCACAACATTTATTCTCAAGTAAAGGACATCAACATCTTGTCTGCTGTCCCAGGGTCTCCTATTTCAAAAATCTGAGGTTTGGTAATACATTTTCTAAGTCTTTCTAGATTTTTAAATTTTTCTTTAAAGGATTATTGAACATTTCTCAGTGGTTTTCCACTGTAAAGGGTCTACAGGTGCCTTAGAGCTGACAACCCAAAATAAATATGCACATGAAACAACACTACCCAGTGTAAAATGTTCTGGTGCAGATCAGGTCAGTTAAGTCCATAATTACAACCAGCAACACATTTTCCTACCCGCTAAAAGCTGACAAAAGAGAACACATGTGGCACATGTGGTTATTTGTGTGGTTAAATTACCTGGATAGAAGCTCCAACTTTTTCATTACAAAGGCTGCACACCAGTGCCCACCTACTGCTGGGAATGTGGGAAACTTTTGTGATGGGCTCCATTTTTTCGGGGCTTCCAATGCTCACCTAAGAGAAAAATGGTCCAAAAATTGGTGTGACTATGACACTGTTAACTGAAAAGACAAACGGTTTTATTAGAGAAGTCAAATTCCTTGTGTGTATACACAACTTAGTGCATCCCAAATTCCTCAGTTTATTAGGATCTAAAATTCTTTTTTTTTAAAAAATCAGTTTCTCACTTTGTGAACAAACCAACCAGTTTCAAGGTGAAGCCTACCAATTTAAGATTATCATACAGGATGAACACTTTGACTATGAGAACCCACAGGAATTCTGTCAGATTCAAACTTTCCTGATTCACCTTTAATGTTCTGTTTACAAAGTGAAATGGTATCTGGTGTCCTTGTTAAATGAGCTTCACCAGCAGCAAAGGCCCCATTTTCCAAGGCCTAATTCTAATTGACAAGGGGGATTTAATTAGTTTCTTTACAGGTGAAGTGTCATCCCCTGCCAGGCTTTTTACCTAACCAAGAAGCTTTTACACTTCATTTTGAAGTGGAACAATGCTTTAAGGAGGTTTTTTCTCTCCCAGAATCCCAGGACCAGCACCTGTGGAGTCTTTGCTTCTTTTTTCGCCAGGGTCATGATTAAATGTGCAAGATGGTATTTCTTGTTCAGACTCAGGTGTTCATTAGTTTTTATCTATATTACAGTTTCACAAACAGTGAGTTCTACAGCACTTCACTCTTACAAACTAAAAAATGGAGCTGTATCTCTCTCTCTACAAGGCCTTTAAGGATAAACTGTCCAATTAAGAAATGACACCTAAATTATTTTAACTTTTAACCCAGTAACTAATCACTCGTGTCCTGCAATGTGGACTTTTCTGTCCAATTGCACAAAACCACCCAAACCCACGAAGAAGAAGGTGAAGAAGAAGGACCAGCCTCCACCCTAAAACTTCCATCTTGTTTTATATATATTACTATAACCTAAAACCTTAAACTCTAAGTTTTCCACCCTGTGATATTACACATTTCTATTCAAACTACACACCCATAATCCCAGCTCTACAATTTTTACAATTCCATTTTGCAAGCCTTCTCCACGGCCTCAGGTCAAATGCAGTGTTCTCTTGGGGGTCAGCACAGGAAGTCTGCAATTCCCAGCAGCCAGAGTTCCAAGAAGCAAGCAGCACCCACCTCTGGAATCCAGAGGGCACAGCTGACGTGCACCCACTTGGTGCCACTGCGGGTGGGCTTCATGGCGCCGCCCTTCTTGGGGCACAGCAGGCACTTGGGGCGGACGCCCAGCGCGCAGGTCCGGCACAGCCAGCTGCCCTCGGGCACCTTCAGGATCCCGTAGCACGCCTGCATCCCCACAGGCAGTGGGGCAAAGAGAGCACAGCAAACACCACGGTGTTTCTTTGATTAGCCACGGCCTCACACAACTCTCACAGTTATTTTTACTCAGAAGGAAAAGTGCAGGATAGATGGCAAATAATTAAGGGCAGGTTTTTCAGAAGATTGCATCCTCACGGAGCCCTCTATCCCAGTTACCATCGGCTTTAATGCACTTAAGTTGCAGGTTTGATGTGGTCAGAGAAACCCTACAGGTCTGAAAATGCCAACTTTGCTCAGTGTATCTTGTGGATGTATCTGTGTATCTGTCACTTGTACTCAGAGCTGTCACACGCCTAGTCCTTTATCACAGAATCACAGAATGGTGAGGTTGGGAGAGACCTCTAAGATCATCAATTCCAACCTGTGCCCTAACACCTCAACTCTACTATAGCACCAAGTGCCACGTCCAGTCCTTTTTTAAACACATCCAGAGATGGTGATTCTACCACCTCCCTGGGAAGAGCATTCCAGTACTTTATTTTTCTTTTGGTGAAAATTTTTTTCCTAATATCCAACCTATACCTTCCCTGATGTAGCTTGAGACTGTGTCCTCTTGTTCTGTCAGTGCTGCCTGGTGGAAGAGACCGACCCCTTCCCGTCTACAACCTCCCTTCAGGAAGCTGTAGAGAGCAATAAGGTCACCTCTAATCCTCCTCTTCTCCAGGCTAAACAGCCCCAGTTCCTTCAGACGTTCCTCACAGGGCTTGTGTTCCAAGCCCCTCACCAGCCTCGGTGCCTCCTCTGGATGCGCTCAAGCGTCTCAACGTCCTTCCCAAACTGAGGGGCCAGAGCTGGACACAGCACTCAGGGTGTGACCTCACCAGCGCAGAGTACAGGGGAAGAATGACCTCCCTGCTCCTGCTGGCCACACTATTCCTGACACAGGCCAGGATGCCCTTGGCCTTCTTGGCCACCAAGGCACATGGCTGGCTCAACCAGCAATGTTTCCAAGCACTGAATGACAATAGAAATTTGTTAAAGCTGGGAAGGAAGGACAGGCTGATGGGAAGGCACCTGCTAGAGTAAGAAGCATCCATGAAAACAGGCTAAACCTCTTCTTTTACATTAAGAAAACTTCTGAACTACCACAGAAAGGTGTCACACAGTGGTGCTTCCTTAGCACAGCTCTCTGGAGTAAACCCCACCTATGTCCCTACTGACTGCCCTTTTAGAAAAGTTTGTTACCACCTGACACCGTGCTGCTGCCATACCTGGTGCACACAAATATTGCATTTGTCACAGAACACCATTTCATTGCCGTCCTCTCCATCTGGAGACTGGCAGACGTCACAGACGACGTCCTCGTCGTATTCAATGCCCAGCCCTTCCTCCGTCTCGATGGCGTGGTTCATGTTATCGTAGCAGCGCTGCTCAAACTCCTCCATCACCCTTTCCATGGTGTACTCATCCAGCTCCAGCATCCCTGCAAAACAGCAGCTGTTCACATACTTGAAGAAAAAGAGTGATAACCATCACCACAAGCAGCTCCACCTTCTTTCTGAACAGCTGAGTAGACACAGCCAATCCTCACACAGACACATTTCACTCCTAGATAACCATGCCAGTTCCAGCACAAACCAGGGAAACTGTAAAAAAATGGCAAAGTTGTCTTATAACTGTATTAAACTAACAAAAGTGGAGTGTCCAAATCTTTCAAATTCTATGAAAAACTTTCCAAGGCTGAATCTGGCTTCCTGGTCTTGTTCTCATTTTTCCTTCTGGGACAGCACCATCTATGGCTTTTGCTCCAATTTTGCCACCCAGACGTTGGCTCTTTGATGAAACATTTGGAAGTATTTTGAACCAAAAGTAATGGAGCAGGGGGAGAAAATCAATGACAAAATCTGCTATGATACTTGTAGGGAATCTGCAGTTTCTACCAACAGTTGTTGGTTTATCACAAGTTCCAACCCAACAGGATGGAATCCCAACTGAGGTCTTTCTCAGACCCTACAACAATAAATTAATTTGTTTTAAAAAGTGAAAAACTGTAATAAATGCAACATCAAATCTGGGATAATAACTAAACGCAATATCTAATCTGAAATTTGCTCTTTTCCAACAGCATCCATCAGAAAATTATTCATGACACACAGCTACAGACCCATTAAGTTGTGGTATTTTATAATTCACATTTGATTTGAAATTGAAAGACCTCCCTTTTCAGGTAGCTCCCCCAGTTTATATCCTGGGCATGACCTTCTGTAGAATATCCCTTTGGTCAGTTTGGGTCACCTGTCCTGGCTATGCTCCCCCCCAGTTTCTTTTTGTCACCTCCTCCCTGACAGAGCATGAAAGAAAAAAGGAAAGAACAAGGGAAAAAAAGCCCCTGACTTAGGGTAACCACAGACCCAAAATATCAGTGTGTTATCAACACCATTCTCATTACAAAGCCAAACTACAGCACTTGTAACAGCTACTGGGAAGAAATTAGCTCTAACCCAGCTGAAACCAGGACAGAGAGGAGATGGCAACCTCAGGATGGGTGCTTTAACAGGAAAACTCTCCTTTCAGCTTTCCCTGTGAAAAACTGAGCCAAAAATTCCACAAAACAAAGAATAAAAAACCTCTCTAGCTCCTCCAGATCAGAAGACAGACAATCCACAAAAGTACTTCCAGTTTCCCCTGCTGATAGGTAAATCCTTGCAGCAGGGATCAATGCATCCCATGCTACCCAAACTGAGCAGCTGAAAAGCAGCAAGGGGAACACCCAAAATCCTGCTGATGAAAGGATTTTGCCCTGCAACCCAGAACTGCTGCACCAGCAAAGCAGATGATGGCAGGTTTCACACCAGCTTCCAACTGAATCCTATCTGCTCTCACTTTGTAAGTGACCCTTGGAGATGTGACTGACAGCCTGTGCGTTTTCAAGGGTCACAGAAAGGGGAGCAGCGGCTGCAGCTCCTGATCAGATGCTCACTGTCACCCTTTTACAGAAGCACTGCATGTTCTCAGTACCTGAAGCACTCCTACAGGGATCAAAGAAAACACAGGGAACTCAGGGCCCCAGGGACACCATAAGGAAGTGCTCCAGGTGCAGATCAGGAAGTAGCTCACTTTTCAAATGCCCACTTGTAGTATCTGTGGTGTGCAGTGTTTGACCAAGCACCCATGTACAATGTTTCAAGAGCCCCAACACTGCCTGGTACTGACAGGAGCATTTCCTTCCCTCTGCATACAGCAAAACTGAGTGGGTAACAATCTAGAGCAAACAAACTCTGTGAAACTACACCAAAACATAAAATCCAACAAATTCTAGCCATTCACTGTGCCATGTGCAACATGTACTTGTAAAGGTTACGCTGGTGTAGCAGAATGGGGCTCCCCACAGAGGTACAAATCTGCCCCTCTTGTGCTGCTCACACCTCAAGATAGGAGCCCTCGTCTGGTTTTGGCAAAAAAACAGACTGGATAGAAGGATACCAAACAAACAAGAGTATATTTTTCCCCCAAGGAAAGGCAAGGGAAGTTGCTGCTGCTGCTCTCCTGAAGATAAGTGGAAAGGTAACCTAAACTCTGGAACCATAAACTGAAGTCCTCTAAGCCCAAGACTAAACCTGAGCAGGGCTGATGTGAGCTCTGGAAAAAAGGCCTGGATAAGAGACCAGGCCAAGACATCACTTGTTTCATTCATGTGCTGGCTTAGAAATGAGAAACAGAGTTATAAATGGTCATTTTGTGGTTTACCAGTTCTTCAGCCATGCCACCAATGGGCTACAGCCAGGTAAAACATGTTTGACTCAACTGCAGCCCATAGTGGAAAACTGCCACAGGGCCAAAACAAAAACCAAGGTGTTCACCAACATGTCCAAACCTCTTCCATCTGCCACAGCATTTTCCCTCAGCCAAACAACGTGGCAGAAGTTCTGTGCTGACTTACATCCTATTCAGTTCCACTGAAACCCTCTCATGAAGCACTCACCTTACCAAGGTGACAACATTCCAGGTCACCCCTCTCCCCTGTCCTTTCCCTCACCAAACCCATCCTGCAGAAAAGCTCCCCTTGTGACAGCTCTTCCTCCTGCTTCGGAACTACAGCCCACAGTCACAGTGAGGCTTGGGAGCTCCTTTCAATAAATCAGTGCAGGAATTCCTTCCTGTCCCATTCCCTGTGCCACTCTGCTGGCACAGATTCTCTAAACCTGCCAAACAACTTGTCTTGCCTTCTCTGCACTGAAGACCATGAGCTAAAATGATGGCACAGATTTGTGCTGAAAACAAAAATAAATAGGACTACCTGGAAAAACCACCTGAGAGGTGTCTCTGACGTTCCCTTTGAGAACCAAGATGGCAAACTGGGAACTCAGTGAGATGGAAAGCAGCAGAGAAAAAAACAAAACGTGTGGCCAGATTCTGACCAGGTCTAAGCAGCTAGAACACAGAAGTTATCAACATCTATCTCAGGGCTTAATCACATCAGCTCTGCTCACATGAGTACTATCTCCTCATACCTCTACTACTTCTTCCCATTGCTGCCTGTGGAAACCCAGGGCACCGGGAATATTTCTCTGTCTGCTCTGGGGTGTCCTGACCCCCAGGGGAGCACTGACTTTGACCCTCATTCATGGAGAAAGTTTCCTAGACTTCAAGATAGATCAGAATCCACAGAAGTGTGAAATGGATTATAGAGAGTAGTGTAGGTGTATCACTTGGTGAGAAATTGAGGTTTTGGGATTTTTAGCATGTTGTGGATGGAAGCAAGATGGAGGCACAGGGTGTTGTCCCTGGTTTCTTCTTCATGCTTCTTCTTCCTTCTTCTTCATGGGTTTGTAATTGGGCAGAAAAGTCAGCACTGGGGCTCTTTGGGATCAGTTATTGGGTTAAAAGGGAAAATAATCTAGGTGACAGTTCTTAATTAGTCTTAAAAAACCTTGTAATGAGATTGTTGGCCATTTTGTGCCTTGCTAATGAAAAGCTGCTGAACTCATGATGTGAGACTGTTTTACTGATTAGAAACAATAGACACCTGAGTCCCAACATGAACTGCCATCTCAAGTGCCTTCAATCCAGACCCAGAGCAACCAATAACTCACCACAGAGGGAAAACTTTCCATGGAGGACATAAAGGCAGGGGAGCTGTCTTTGTGTCAGGCAGTCACAGGCCTTGGGAAAGTGAAAACAGCAGCCTCTACAGCCTCTCCTTTCAGTCTATAACATGAGATTTTCCACATTCCCCTGGTACAATAATTGATAAAATTACCAGTTGGTGAGCCCAGCTCAGTCAGCCGCCTGCTTGCCACTCCATCCTCATCAGTGTGCAACTCAAAGCCTTTGCAGGAAACTTCAGCTCCCAGCAATGACCCTTTCATTAAAAAGCTGGCTGTGCATAGCCCTGTCACAAGGCAGGAGGCAGGTCACACATCAGTCTTTTAAAGGTGTTTTTATGGTACTTGCTGCTTCAAACTCTGAGCACCTCGTAATCTTTATTAACATCCTCTTCTCAGCATTTGTACAAGGTAAGAAAATGCCATTGCCTTGATTTTTGCAGGTGAGGAAAAGAGGTTGATTCACACCATCCTTCAGGTACTACAGATATCTTCTGACCCTACACCAAAGCTCATGTATCCCTGCAAGCACCCAAGTTTTGCACCTGGGGAGATCATCTCAGGTTCCAGGAGTTAATGTGATTCCTAGCCAAGGCTGATATCAGCTCTGTAAGAACTCCAAAAAACTGGTATTTAACCAGAAAAGGTCCTGGAGGCAGGATCATGGTGCATACTTGGAGCACAGTGATTCCCAAAGCAGTCAGACTGGAGCTGCTGTGCAGGGATGCACCAATCCCCAGCTGCACCCTGTAAGTGGAGCTGTGACACAGGATGTGTGGTGGCACAGGCTGAAAGCAGGGTCTGGGAAGGGATCTCTTCTGCTGCCACCACTGTGTTAGAACTGGGCTTTTCGATGGGCTTCAGGAACTTTGTGAGTGGGGGAAATATTCCTTTGTGTCTCTGAATATTTGATGTATTTTCTTTTTCTGCCCTCATTTTTAGTTTACAAAGAGAATTGCCACTGGGTATTTCCAGCCCTTCCTATGTGGTGGCAATCTCTTATTGGAGGTTTTTTCCATCTGTGCTACCAGCTATGATTGGCTTTTGCTAATAGAGGCATGCGGGCACCTCCTGTGCCTTCTGCTCTTAACTGTTTTATATCACCTCCCCATACACACACATTAAATAAGCTCCACATACATGAGTTTTGTCCATGATAAACGTGGCTTTTAAGTCCAAACCCCATACCTATAGCTAGCTGCTCTACACCAGGCTATATTAAGCCCATCTACGCAAGACTTCTAGTGAGCAGAAGGGGGAAAAGTCTCTGTGGCTGCCATACTGTCAGCCTTCGTATCCAATTTAATTAGTTCTGTGAAGCTCCTTGACTAAATTTGCATATAATTTATCCTTCCCTCCCTTTCCTTGTGATGTGTGTTAATTATTTTTGTGCAGCACTCTCGGGGCCGCAGAGGAAGCCGGATCTGGGCAGACATCTCTGCCTGCAGCAGGCACTCACCCCAGGGAGGCACAGCCCTGAAAGGGACAGGAGGGGGGTTCTGGGTGATAAATCCAAAGTTAGGCAAGGCTGAAAGGCAGGCATGGAGCAGTGGGAGACTGCTGGCAGCCTGTGTCTCCTGTGAGTTTCTGCATACATATACAGAGGTTGATGGAAAGCGACTTTATGAAACTAGATCCTGCTGCTAGCTTAAGGGTCAATCCTGCGTCAGTCCCTTCAGGATTCCAGGCCGGTGCACACAGACAAGACTTTAAAAGAAATAAAACTGTAGCTCTACCTTAAAGTGGTTTTTAGGGGCGCTTATGGGGTGTGCCAAGCCATTGCCTGGGTGCAGCCTATCGCAGGAAGGAGCAGAGCTGTGCTGGGAACAGTGGCACAAGAGGTTACCATTAAAGACAGTGAGAGGGACAAAATCAGCTGCAGGTTGAAGACTGATGCTCCTGTCATTTCTGTTGGGGCTGCTGGAGCAATAACACCCCTCCCTCAAAACTCAAGGGCTGAGGAGAAACCTGAAGAAACCAGTTTTGTTTGTTAGATAAAGATACATGAAGTGAAAAGCTGACTGTTTTGTACCCGTGTCTAAAGCACACAGATCATCAATCAGGACTGAGTTTCCCAAGCAGTCGTCTCCTTTGGAAAGAGGAGAGTGCTACTGCCTGGCCATGGGACAGGGCCAGCAGTGACCACAGGCTCCTGCTCACAGGTCCCTCTGCTGCTTCTTTCCTTGTGAGAAAGTGAAAAACTAAAATCAAATTTAAAAAATCTGCCTACATACTGACAGAATAGCAAATTTCTTCCACCCACTTGATTGCAAAACCTTGGTTTATCTCTACCTTTCCCTTCATATTTATTTATTTGCTTAAAGGGACATGGAGGAATTCAGATCAGCACCCTCTTTCTCTGTGTGGTGGAGCACTGGTTTGACAAGACGAGGAAGGAGACTGCTTACTGCTCTGCTGTGCATCCAAATGAGGACAGCAGCAATCTAGTTCTGCATGATAAGCATAAAAATTGGTCATTTTATGCTAGATCATCTCCTGTTGTGCAAGGTAAAATGGTTTCACATATCTGTATGCCAGAGGCAGAACCACTTAAACACAGTCCAGAGGAATATTTCAGTATCCCCTAAAGTAATGACATTACTGATGACTACCAACTAGCAGGCTATCTTTGGCCAGTGGTTTCTACTAAATTTTATCAGTGGAGAAACAGTTTGTGGGAGCTATTGCATCTTGATTTTTTTATTAATCCATCTGTACAGCTATGTTCTCCCCCCGTGGTGAATGTCAGCTATGGGAATTTTCAGAGTGGACAGAGGAAACACCAGGTCTGGAAGGCAGAGATTGCTGGCTAAATAAACCTTCCCCAGGAAAGCATTTGGATAATCGTAGACTCATAGAAAGGCTTAAGTTGGAAGGGACCTTGAAGATCATCTAGTTCCAATCCCTAATGGGAGCAGGGGTAGAGGAAAGGGAAAATTTGCTTCCAGACACAAAAGGAATTTAGTTTAAGTTCCTCAGGCAATGGAGCAGAGATTTTTAACATATGACATGAGCAAATTATTCTTTTTTTGAGTGCTTTGTTTACTGCATAATTTAAATGATTTTTTTGTTACCCTTTGCTACATAATTGAATTTTTATAGTGCTGTTAATAAAAATGTACATCAAATGTGACAATTATTATTCTTCAGTGGATTTTTATATTATTTCAGTCAGAGGGAGATACAAGAAAGAATTAAGAATAACTAAAGATGTATTCTGAAATAATTTCCATGATTTAATACTCCTTAAAATTGGTGAAATAGTTGGATGTCTTCACTACTTCTGTGAAGTAATTCTGGATTTTCAGAGAGTTGATGTATTTTAACAATGGTAAAAGAGGGGCCAATCCTGCAGTCACTTTCAGGTAAAAACCCCATTTGTTTCCAGAGGAGTTTTGTCAGCTTGGGGAGACAGCTGCATCAAGATGCATAAATGCATGTAAAAAAATGTCAGTTCCAGTATGTCATTTGTTTGAGTGCTCAAAACAGAATTATCCTTTCATGTACCACAGAGTGAGCAGTAAATCATTTTTAAAAGGTTTGGAGTCACAGAAAAATACATTTGACCCTTTGTGCTTGAACCTGGCCCCTTACCTAAGTCGCTGCCTAGGTTTCTGGGAACATGCCCCAGAAAAAGCTGCAGAATTTCTTTGTAACCATGAATGGAACAACAGTGCAAATATCTACAACTTGTCTTTACACTTCATGAGGCGTAAACTGATGGGGCTTAAAATATTTTTTTCTTGTCTTTGTTATTTGTGGGGAAAAAAATTGACACATTAAATATCTGACATTAGATTTATTGGGGACAGTAGTAGTTTCCAGCTGAAGCTTTTCTTCAAAGTATATTTATCCTTTGAAGAAGAAACAGCATTATTTCTGGAATGGAGAAAACGATGATTTAAATATGTTTTCAGATAATGGAACCACTTTGTTAATGAACAGTAATTTTCTCACTACCTCTGGAGGAATTAAGCTCATGGATTATATAATACATCTGTGAAAGCTTATCTGATCTCCCAGTAATTGTGACCTCATTGTGAGTTGTGCAATTAAGCATTAAGCTACTATTTGGCACCACAATTAATTGTGTTTTATTTTTCTGATACGCTTGTTGACGACAGGGAGGAAAATCATTGATGGCAGCAGAGGGGCTGGAGGAGTGGCACAGTCTGAGCACCATCCCCACACAGCACTGCAGGTGCCCCTCTCCAGCGTGGAGGAGATAATTGATCAGGCAAAGAGCTCATGACAGCAGGGAGACTCTCACAAGGGTTTTGGGATGGGCACCAAAGCCCCTCTGCTTCCAAACCCCTGTGTAATGCTGAAGGAGGCAGATGGGTTCAACATGCAAGGGAAAATTTGAGGATATGTACAGCTTTCCATGTATAAGTGGTTGTCTGGAAACATGCAAGGTAACAACATGTTGGAAAAAATATTTGGGAAATTGTGACAAAAATATAGACCTTAGTCAAGTTGAAGCTAGGTTTTGGGGACCTGTTGAGAAAGATGAGAACGAGATGAGCAAAAAAGCATTGCATACAAAGTCAAGTAACTCCTCACTTGGAAGGGTTCTTAACGCTTCTGACCCTCCAACATGACAAAATCTTCAGGTGGCCAAGAGCCAGGACATGCATACCTGGAGCCTCAGAGAAAGCAGGGATTTGGCAATTGTTCATGGCAGAACAATTGTGGTCACAGCATTAATTGCACTGCAGGGGTTCACAGGTAGCTCTCCTGTAGGGCAATTCATTTTAGGCATCTTTGTTGACCCACTGGATTTTCTTGTCCTTCCAATTATGGATTTGTGCTGTGCCCTGCTCCCTGCCCTGGCAGTGCCATCCTACTTGCTGCACGACGTGCCTGAGCCTGTAAGACAGCTCTGAACTGATGAAGAGCCACAGGTCCCCATACATTAATGTACAAGGACCAGAATGAGCAACAGGATGGAAAAAAAGAGATTAATTTTTTTGATCTTTCATGCTGAGAGAAGCAAGAAGCGTAAGTATCCACCGTGACTGATTTCATTAATGCAAGTAAGGAACTATCAAAGGCTTTTTATTGTGGTGCAGTCATCCTTTCTCAATTAAACATGCTTCCTCTTGGACCTCCTCCCTGTTGGACTCTGCCATCTTTTGGGTAGTACATCAACAGTAGGTTCTTTTCTGTCATGATCTATTGTACCCGTATATCTTCAGAGTGAGCTTTCTTTCTAATGATCTATTAGTGAAATGCATCATTTCAGTGAGGATGATGATGATGATATACTATTCCATGGATGATGCCATCCAAAGGAAAGAAAAGGTCAAACAACAAATTCAGTAGAGTTATTGGATTAAAGTCAGGCAACACATCATCTCCAAGGCTGCTTTCCTAATGCCAAAGAGGATTGCTGATACAAGCAGTGCATTCTAGGGACCATTTCTTTTATGACTGTGCCTGAACTGACCCCTGAACGTCAAGTGAGAGCAGTACTTTGTATCATCTCAGTAGAGGAAGTACAAAAATATTTTTGTGTTTGAGACTATGCATGTGACAGGTTCAACATCAAGTCCCCAGGCACTGTCTATCTTCTGCTCTTCTGGCCAGGCTTCTGCCTTCTGGGTGCACATTCCCAAACACTGCATGAGTCTCTCTGCCTTGGCTAGTTCTGAAGCTGCATCTGTGTGGATCCTGATCATTTGGTTCACTGCAATCATATAAGAAGCTAGCAGAGTTTAAATTACCAGTGTAGGATTATAGAATAGCACCTACAAAACTCTTGCTTTATTGTGATCATTTCCCTCATGAAGTCTGAAAATATATTTTATTCACTCTGCCTCTTTTCCACAGCATTCAAAACCCCTGCAATGCTCAGGCTGAACCAAAAGTATTTCCTGTACCTTAGAGTGAATTTTAAAAACATGATATGGATTTTTCTTGTCTCGTGAATCTTATTTATTTTCTGGAAATCCTAGAATTTTTCTATGGAAGGACACTGAGAGACACCTAAATAATTGTGCAGAGCTGTATCCCAAAATGGCTTAATTGTTTTATGTGTACTGAAATGTAAATGAAGCTTATGAGAGCACTAAGAGATTCATCTATCCATCCAAGGTCAATATATTGAGTAAGGTGCAATTTGCTAGGGGGAAGGGAGGGGTCTTCCAATGAATAATCTTGATTTTCAGAAAAAGGCTTCAGGCTTGTCACTCCTTTCAAGTCCCCATATTTGCATTTGCTGATAATGATGAATGGTTTTGTAGTGCCAAGATGTGACATCTGACTGCTTGATTTTGCCATTTCATGTGTGAGACTGACATGCAATGCAGCTGCTCAGACAGTGGGAATGTGACCTGGCACTGGCCTTGGAAAATCGGAAAGGATGCTTTTGAATCCTGCAGCACTTCTGCACTGTATGGACATTTCAAGAAGCTGAGGGTGGTTGGTGCCAGCAGCTAAACCAGTAACACTCCATTTTCTATTCAGCATGGCATGTACTGGCAGCTCTATCTTTACAAGGCTGGTCAGACATCTCCCAGTTGCAATCTGTGGGTGGGGAGTGCTGTGGGATAAATTCAAACCAAAATGCAGACACTTCACCTGTTTCACCAGGCTTTCTCCATTTGGGTTTGTTCATTTTTTTCCATTATTTTCCATCATTAACACAAAAGACTGATTATTAGTAGAGAAATAGTACAGTGGGTTCCCTGGAAATCTTTTCACTCCCAATTCTTTGCCACCCAGCCTAAGCCTAATATAAACCCCACGGAAGTCTGGTGATTTGTAGACTTTCTCCACCAGGTCTACAAGACAGTGATCACCCCTTTGACCAACAGACATTGAAATTGCAGCTACCAAGGCTCGTCTCACAGATGGTGAGGTCTTTTCTAACCTTATCCTTTCTTCCCTTCTCTTTCTTTTCCTTATACATTTTCCTAAGTGTTCCTTTGATGCTTTTGTACTACTATATTACTGTAGATAATAATAACCAAAATGGCCGCACACCTGCTTTCCATAGCTACCAGATTGTTCTAAAATAAACCCTACATATATATATTTGATCATTCAGAGTCACTTCACTCTAATCCACCCCAAGGGATATAAACAGGAACCTGGGTTACCCTCACCTTCTCTGGGAGCGCTCATAACAGGGAGAAGATAGAGAAAAATTCATCCTGTCTTCAGCTTCCTGAAAAATGCAACTCACTAATGGCCAGGAACAACTGTTTTGAGACCCCCCAGTTCTTGTGTTCTAGTCAGAGGTAGCAGACAGAGCACTGAATGGGAATTCTAAGAAATTTATGACAACTCAGAGGGAAGTAGGAATGTAAGACAGCAAAGTCACAGAAATTTGCCAGACACAGAATAATTCCTCCAGAAGAAGCTTAGAGACTCTTTCAGCACTTTTGCCAAATTCCATAATCTTCATGTCACTTTCTTTTGTTTCAAGAAATGTATGCTCAGGAATGCTGCTGCTTTCTAATTGAAGCTCTTTCAAACAAGTAGAACTGCTTCAGAATAAAGCTTCTTGGAAATCATGATTTTTCTGGGTTGAGTTCAGGCGATTAGCAAAATGAGAAGTCAGAAGGTTTTCTTGTTTTTAAAAGTTTGAGCAATTTTCTGACAATGGCATGTCAAATGCAGCTTGTAAAATTGCACAATTCTGTTTCGTGACAACATTTTCAGTCATTCCGGGCTTGATTCTAGTTAGAATAAAAGTGAGAACCAGTTTAGCACACAGAAGTGTATTTGAAGATCTAATCCTAGGAAGTATGGGTCTACATGTTCACAGCAGCAAAATCTGGTGTAAATGCAACTACAAAATAAACACTGGAAATATATGGATGTATGGATATTTGAACAAAAGATCCTATACCATAGGCAAGCAAATTCTGAGCATGCCTGTGGTTTTCTGAGATGTGGACATATTATCTATTTCACTAAATGCTTTTTAGCACAGCCACAATACAGCCAATTAATACTTTAAGAGATCCAAATACACATCCCGATACTATACAGTTGTAAAAATTTCCTAAGAGCAAAACAAAGGCTCATAGTTATCAGAGAACACTTCCATTATAAAGAATTAATAACAGCTGGGTATGAAATATTTGTAGATACATTTCTCTCAGTTTAGCCATCTCCTAACAGTGCCCTGACTCACTCCACATTGCTGGTGCTTCCCCATCCCAGAGCCTGGGAGATGCAGCATCAGCTCTTTGCACCTGATTTTGCAGCATGACAAACTTTCTCTTTAAAAATAAATAAAAAAATGAATGGAAGAAGTGTCATCTTGTCACTAATGGTATTTGCATCATTTTGCAGCTGTGTTGACTTTTAAATGAGCAGCCAGTGATTTTTGAGTTAGCTAGGTGAAGTGGAAAAATAATGATGGATTCAGTAGTCTTTTGTCACTTTTGGGCCTGAATTTTCCTGATGTCTCATTGAGTGTTGGCTGTGTACTGCCTGTTGGTAGTGAAAAATAAATTCCAGTTCAGGTCCTGCTGGAACAAAAAATGTGGGCCATTTAGTTTCACATCATTTCTCCTCAATTCCCCTTTATAATGAGTGTTAATAAATAACTTGGGAAAAAGGGTTCATGATCTTTTATCACTCAAATGTGCAACAATGAAAATTAAAATGGAGGAGAAACCGATAAAAAGCCTAATACCTCATAAACATTCTTTACCCAAAACAATGTATAATAGGAAATAGAAGCAGCCCTTAATGGGAAGATTTGGAGGCTTGAGACCAGTCTTGATTAGGCTTTTTTGCCCTAATTTGTTGTACAGCTTATAACATTTCTTTCAAGGCAGAATAATAAAGGTCAATAGCTGACTCAAAAATCTTTAAGAACTGGGATGATTAGTGATTGAGCAAGAGCCATTAGCCAGTGCACAAACTCGTGCTCTTTCAGACACGAGCTTGTCTTTGGGCAAGGAGCATAAATCTAAAGCTTCAAACTCCATTGTTTGCATAAAACAGATCAATACTCAGCTCTACTGAGAGATGCATTGATTTGGTCAAAAGGAAGGAGGGACTGAGGGTTGCAGGCTCTTTTTTGATCTGGTTTTATCTAGGAAATGCTGTTTATTGTATTGTGTGTGCCTGCCTCCCTGATGGACTCTGCTACCTAATTTAAACCAGATTTTAGAAAGATTTGAGCCAGTGTGGAGGATGTTAAAGATATTGGGGTCTGACAATTTCTGTGAAAACAGGAGGTGTAGTTTGGAAGCATGAGTGAGGATACCAGGTACTACCTGCTTGCACAAGCAGAGACTTGTCCAAAGCTCTTTGGGCACATTTTCTGATTTGTCCATCCATGGGCAGCTGCTCACAGCCCTTGTTTGACTTGAGCTCAGGCCATTGCTCAGCCTAAGCTTTCATTTCATGCAATACTAGGCAATAATGAGCATGAGAAGTTGACTGCTCAGGGTCCTAACAGTCCTTTTGTAATCCAGGGAGAAAATTCCCTTTTCCTGTCCTGTCTTGCTTGTTTTGGGTCTAAGCAATTTGGGAAGAAATCAAAGATTTTTGGCTACAGTATTAAGGCCAAGGAACTCTATACTGGCTGAAGTGTTGGGACGCCATGGAAATATGGATGATGTGTGTTCATGTACTCTCCTGTTTCCTCATGTCCTTCTCTCCACCTCCAAGAAGAAAGGAAACTCCACCTCTTTACCTCACATAATCCAAGAGCAGAGGGCATTTCTCCAGTTCTGGCTAAAATGTGAAATGAAATAGGTAACCATAATTTTATCCCTTCACTGTCCCAGCTTTCCCAGGATTTAAACTTTCCAATGAGTAGATGACTTACTTGAACTGAAGCTCTCTTTGGCAAGCAGTGACTTCCCATGACCTGTTTTTTCCTGCAAACCATTAACCATGAGCTTTTGGACAGAGGAAAATATATACACAAGACAAAGGAAAATATGTAAGATGGTGCAATTGGCTTTTCAGGACCATTTAAAGTCAGCACCCAGGTGGAAGAAAGGTGTGGGGAATGGTGAAGTGTAACTTTTTGTGTTAATAATCACACACAGTTTTCTTCTGCAATCTTCCTCTTGCAGTTTCTCTCATTAAATGTGGAATTGGGCAAAAAGATTTTGATGTTGCTTTTATCTGCACATGGTAAGCTTCCCCTCTTGCACACTGCTGTGGTGGGAAAGGCAGTGGGAGGAGAGACAGCTCAGCTCCACTCTGGAGCTCCTCTCTTGCCCTGCATACTGGGGCGGGAGGCAGGAAGATGCTGACAATTAGCAATGAACATTATCATCAGGCAAGTGATTTATAAATATTCCATGTAACAGGGCCCTGGATTGCACAAGCAACAGCAAATATTGTAGCAGATTTATTAGTGGAGTATGAAACATTTATATTTTTCAGATGACAGGACAGATGATGACTGTATTATGCTAGCAGGCAGGATGAACCTCATTCGAAAAGTGCCTCGTAGGTGATGGGTGGATATGACAGCAAGATGAATTAAGGTCTTTGAGCATCAAGATGGTGTGATAGACCCTGGGAACTGAAAGCTAGACACCAGTGGTATCCTTCAGAAAACTCAGCTGAGCTTTCTTTGTGTAAGTCGAGGTACAGCCCTGATAATTGTGCTGCCCCAGTGACATTGGCAGGGATTGAATTTTCCCCCCATCTTTTAGTGGGGTGGTTTACCAGAATAAAGATTTAGTGCTTTAAATTAGGGTTCTGGTTAGGAAGAGATTGAAATTGGTGTTCCCCAAAGATCTGGACTTTGAAAAAGAACTACCTTGAAGGGGTTTTGAGACAGTGGCAACTTCCTTTTCTGCTGTTCATTAAATGCATTACACCCCAAACATGTCCAAGAGCTGGACTGTGGTGGCTTCTGTACAAAAACCTGATGGAGGAGAATTGCTGAATAAGATTTGACTAGGAGCTGCAGTCCAGGTAGTACTAAAGAAGTAAGTAATTATAGAAAATATGTCACTTAAACAGTCAAGGTCTCTGGAGTTACTGGTGCTTAATTACACCACGCCAGTCCTCAGAGGGAAAGGAAAAGGCCATGGAGTAGAATCAAGCAGGAGTTTCCCCTCAGCCATCAACTGCTCAGAGGGAGAATGGCATCTTTATCTCTTCTGCACTTATTATCCCCTTCTAGATTTTGCCATTTTGAGTTGACACCTTTCGTGATATAAGCACATTTCCAGATGACAGATCTTTCTACCTTTCACTCTGTTACCACATTTAAATACATTTCCTTAAGCAGCCCAGTATGTGAATGAATTTCATGGCTCCTTTCAAATGTATATGCAGGTGGATCAAAACAGTGCTTGAGATGGCAGCTAGTCTGACTTATATCCTGGGAATATGTCCCCTGTGAAACTTCACTCTACATCAAGATCATCCACCTTTCACACTCAAATACTTTGAACTCAGCCACATCCTGACAAATTGCAATGGTCTTCTTCCCACAGAGAAGGGAGGAGGTTGTGCACTTAGATGCACTTTTTCTATTTTTTTCTCAAACATCAAACAAATTTTGCCTTTTTTATAGTGTTCACTAACTATAAAAACTATAGTATTTTTGGTAGAGTTCACTAACTCTGCATAATCCAAAAAAAAAAAAAATAAAAAAAATCCAAAGCCAAAATCTGATGTTTTCTCTTTTTTTTTTTTTTTTTTTTTTTGGAGGTATATAAT
>JAYDZK010000202.1:6731062-6760327 GCA_034509185.1 Euphonia xanthogaster | reverse complement strand
GGCTCCAGGTGGGGTGGTACTGATACAAAAAGAAGAATTCTCTACAATAGATGGTTAACGACTGATACTTAACAGGTATCAGTCTAACAAATAACTAACAAATAACCTTCCTTGGCCAGCAATCTGCTCCCAACTTAACTTGTAACTCTGCAACCCCTTTTCTAAAAAAAATGGGCCGCTTTTTTGTTCATAACACATAATGCTCTGGCACCCTTGAGATCCAGAGGGGAGATGAAACAGATGCTAATAACCGTACTACAGGACTGGTTCTGTGGGAGAGGGCTGATCTCTTCAGCTCACAGAGAAATGCAGGCAGAAAAGGCGCCATTTGAGATTCTCAAACTGTGCTAGCAGCAATGAATATTCCTTTTGCTGATGCTGCTTTCATTTAAAAGAAGAGCTATTATCCCCAGTTTTTCATGATAAAGACATATCCTTTACAGAAATCTGTGTGGATGCAGTATTCTAGGGTGGCATGAATTGCTCTGTGCAAGTTCCCATTCCTCTCTCTAGGGGAGCCAAGGTAATTAGTGCAGCTTGACATCTAATTTCTAGACAGCAAGATGTGGGAAAAATGATACCCAGAGTATCATTCCAGGTACACCAACAGCAACTATTGGATTGCCAGTGTCCTGTGATGGCTGTCGTTATAACACACACAGTGCCACCACTAGCTGAGCACAGCCTTTCTGAAATGGATCAGTGAAATGTGTGTCATGGGTAGTAGCTGGAGAAAAGGCCTGAAGGTATGGGATACTTTCTCACAGAAATAGTTATTTCTTCAGAAATTTTAACATCTTGAGCTGAGGGAAGACCGAAGGGAAGTTCTGGTGTGTGATCTTTGCTGCTGACAGATAATGGAGCAAGGTCTTTCCATTCAGCGCTGTGTGTCTGTGAGTCCCATAAAACCAAGGGTCACAACTGCTCTGTCTCTCAGCCTATTACCCACTGTATTTCCTTATAACAGTCATTTATCTCTGTCTGGCTTCTCAGCTGGTGCATTTGAGATTGAAATGGTGGCTGTCAGCTTGTAAAAGAAACTGGCTCCTGCAGGAGTTAAAACCCTCACAGCAGAGATCCACATTGTTGGTGGCTTTCAGATAACAACAAATATCATCTGCTGGCCCAACTGCCTCAACATATGCACATTCCTGTCAGTCAGCTTTGATTCACATCCACATTTAGCTTGCAAATTGTGCCTTATGACGATGGCCCCAGACATGCAGCTATGTGACCTTCTGGCCACTTGTGTGGACCAAGTCATGCTGGTGTCTGTGAAGCTCAGAGTCATGATAAAACAGGCATCCTGCTCAGTAATCGGCTGCCACGCTTAATCCTGCATTTGTTCCTTGCTGACTTACAGCAGCCAAAGTGGCATTAAGAGAGCCCTGTGTCAGTGGCATTGGAATCTGGAGCTGGGCTTCAGAAGGCAGCAGTGCTGTCTCCTTCCAGCCAGCACTCAAAACTGCTGGGCAAAGCCCAGTGCTGAAATGAACAGATATGACCAGTATAAATATTGCACATGCTCAGCTTTTAGGAGAGGAAAAGCACTCCAGGGAATGGACTGCCAACTTAGCCAGCAGCTTTTTTCCAATCTCAGTCAGGGTACATGCATTCTCCCCAGAAAATGTGTGCTCTCCTGGAAACTGGAGCAGCATCCTAAAATCTCCTGCACAGGTACGCTGCTGGAGTCCAGTCATGCCACTCTTTGCTCTTAAACATAATCTCAGTCCACCTTTCAGAGAACACTAACTTTATTTCCCCTCAGAAATGTTAGACTGTGAGTTAGGGGGGTAAGAGTGATGCTGGTACATGCTTAAGTTAAATGCACTGGATGCTACTCTATGAGGTAGCAGAATTTTTTTATCCTTGTCATTTCCATAACGTTTCTATAGAAAGAGGTAGGACACATATGAAAGTTGGTTTATACCAACATAGCTGATTAAAATTGTGTTGCGTTCTGATTTTGTTGTCTCTTCTACCCCATGAGAGAGTGGCAAACACCAAAAGCAACATGGAAAAGTGTAATTATTTAGCAAATTTAGTGGTGTACTTGAATGCTTTTTAGTTATTCACTCATTTTTATTTGCTCCTGCTTAGTGCTTTCACAGTTCTGTATTTTTCTTAAAATGTCATTCAGCATTGCACATTGATTAGAAGGAAGGATTTTTTTTTAAGCATTGACACTGTCTCTGACCTTTGTCTTGAATTTTGTATATTTTAGATTCATAAACTCCTAAATTTAATTTATTTATTTTTTCTTTGAAACAGTCTTTATAGCTACAAAATGTTCTTGGAAACAGAATGTGGTGTAAAGTGTATAGAAATCAAATTTTCAGCCAATATGCTGAAAAATATATTTTTCCATGAAATAGGTTATCTTACCTGCTGTTAGGTCTCTGTCTAGCTTTTGGGTTAAATACACAAGATACCAAATGTGACTTTAACAGGCACATCTCATTGAGAGAACATTCCAGTGGAGCTGCCCATGACTGTGGAAACCCAGAGCACTGGGAATATTTCTCTGTCTGCTCTGGGGTGTCCTGACCCCCAGGGGAGCACTGACTTTGACCCTCATTCATGGAGAAAGTTTCCTAGACTTCAAGATAGACTAAAATCCATACAAGTGTGAAATAGATTATAGAGAGTAGTGTAGGTGCATCACTTGGTAAGAATTAAGTTTTGGGATTTTTAGTATGTTGTAAATAGAAGCAAGATGGAGGGCACAGGGCGTGGTCCTAAGTTTCTTCTTTATCCTTCTTCTTCCTTCTTCATGGGTTTGGGTGGCATTTTATAATTGGACAAAAAAGTCCTCATTGTGCATTTCCAAAGATCAGTTATCAGGTTAAAAAGGAAAATAATCTCGGTGTCAGTTCTTAATTGGACAGTTTAGTCTTAAAAGACCTTGTAACAAGAGATTGTTGGCCATTTTATGCCTTCTAATGAAAAGCTGCTGAACTCACAGTAATGAGACTGTTTTACTAATTAGAAATAATAAACACCTGAGTCCAAACACAAATTACTGTCTCAAGTGCCTTCAGTCCAAACCCAAAAAAACCGACGACCGGTACCCCCTGAAATTATTCTTAAGACTGCCAGCTTTAAAAAGAAACATAAAGGCAACAAATCCCTCACTGCTCACCCATTTCTTTGAATTCCTCATTGGCCAGTTGCAGCCACGCCACGTCCACGTCGTTGAGGTCGTAGCGGCACACGCTGTCTGCCAGGGTCCGGATGTCCACGTAGCCCAGCTCCGGCGGCTCCGCGCCCGAGGACACGATGAATTTCCTGGGCCGCGTGAAGGTGACGGCTTTTGTCTCAGACACCACTCTGAAACAGACAAGGCAGGCAGGCATGAGGAGTGCTGAGAGGCTCAGCTCTAGAGGATTCCAAATGCTTGGCTCTAAGTGACTAACCAGCAGCAGCGGCAGCCACCTAACTGTCCCAGCAATCACCTGGCACCACTGAGGTGGGAAAACAGTTCCATGCACTTCCAGAACTGATTGGGGGTATTGTAAGAACTTAACTGGAGTTAAGAGTTTAACTGGAGTTGTCTAGAAATCCAATTCATTACCAGAATTCTAAATAAAATTAAATATTAGAGGCCAGAGCTGTGCTTGCTCTTACCTGAAGTTCACACCTGTTTAAAGCCAAAGCAGGGACGCTATATTTACATAGTGGCTCCCATATATACACACCTTAAACTCTGGTTTAAGACTTTTTTTTTTAATCAATCTGTTAAACTAAGATAGTGACTACAAGAACATTCAAGGAAAAAATGAAAAAAACATTTCTGGCTCAGTAGAGGACGTTGCCCTTTCTGCTAGTCAACAGCACACACTGAAATTGAGCCTGGATGAAACCCACCTCAGAACACAACCCCGGTCACTCCAGGAGCAACCGGCCACACTGCCAAATGCCTGCCTCCTGCACTACCACTGGAGGTGATTTTTTTGGGGTGCTGGTGCCATAAGGGAGGAGATTGCACCACTCTGTGTTGCCACAACTCTCTGCTGGGAGCAGCCTAAGCCCCACCAGGAGCAGGACAGCCTCCACACCCCATTCTATTCTGCCCCCAACGTGTTAACTCCTAGCAGAAACCCTGATCTGCTGCTGCTGTATTTGCACAAACAGATCTCTGTAAATCCTCCATTTCAGTCTTGCACATCCCTCAAGCTTCCCCTCTTGTAGCTTATTTCAGACAAGGAGAAATGGTGAGCAAGAGCCAAATGCTGAATTTGGAGCTTCTGAGGTGCTGTGAAAAATACAAATGTGAACGACCTTGCCAGCCTAGCTGCACTGCCCAAACTGTTTCTGGTCATATTGCACAGTGTTCCAATGTTACAGGCTACTGTGTCTTCACAGACAATGTACTTTAAACTGGGCACTTCTCTCCAAATCTTCCTTATCATGAATTCCTTCCAGAGTACCTCTCTGGGGAAACCACAACCTCTGTGCAGCACCCAGCCACAGTAGTGGCACAGAAGAAAAAAGCACAGTGACTCTGACCTCAAAACAACTCCCTTTCCTGGCTTTATTTCTGGGCTAGAAAGAAGTAAAGAAAAGGCAACCCTTACTACACACTGAAAGGCATTCAGCTGATCTGTCATTCTGAGCACACTTTTACAGTGAATCTCCACACAGCCTCACTCCTGTCTCCTGCTCCTCTGCCCTCACCAGTCACTACCTTTTGTTCACTGCTATGTTCCTTACCAGCACCAGCTCCCTGTACAGCCTTGGCTCCCATCCTACACCAGCTATGATCAGCCATTTGCTTATTCCATGTAGAGAACTACCCCCCTCCCTCCCAAAGTGAGGCTGAGAGCAGCTCCTGCACTCCAGCAGCACCCGGGCAGGGATCTCTGAGTGTTTTGTGAGGGAGCAAAGAGGACAATCAGCAGGCATCAATGGGCCCCTCTGACCAGCAGGTGCTCAGCAGGACTACACAAGACAGCTCAGCAGAAAATGAGGAGTGGTGGTGCCTGCTGTGCCAACACCCACACCTGTGATGCCTTCTTTCCCTGTCTCTTAGCATCTTAAATTTGGAGCAGCATCTCTGTTGGCCTTTGGCAGAGAGCAGCTCTATCCCAAGTGAGTACCTGGACCTGCTGTAGCCACCAAAGCCCCTCCCTGACAGACACAGGGCAGCGACCCCCGGGAGGTTTTCCCTCCGCCCAAGTCTCCAGGTGTGTGGCCCTCCCACAGCCTTGGGAGGTGCTGAACAGTGAGGAGCAGGCAATGTGAGTGCACATGTACCATGTGTGTGTGTGTGTGCCTCTGCAGGGACTGGGAGAGGTCAGTGTGCAACAGGGAAAGGGGGTGTTCCCATCTCCTACACTGCAGAGCAGAGAGCAAAATGCCACCTTGTCCTTGGAGCTCCAGGTCCAACCCTTTAGAAGGATGGGCAGGATTTCCCTGATGTGTAGGTTAGCCCCTCCTAGTGGGGCACTCTGCAGGTGGCTGCACAGAACAAAAACAACACTAATAAACTTTCCTGAGGCCCCCTTAATCCAAGGCTAAAGCTGGCACATACAGACCTTACAAGAAGCAGTCAGTGTTCCATCATCACAAATGTTTTGCTGTGTATCAAGGATTGAGCTGCTGTGGTCCCACCAGCACTGGTGGGTCATTTGGTAATGCCTTATGGGCCAGCCTGGACTGACTCAAAGAGATCTAGAATGATTAAATGGCAAAAACCCTTGCTCTTATTTTCTCCAACCCCTACTAAGCATAAAAAGGGCTGCAGCACACTCCTGCCCTTAGGACTGCAGTGTTTAATTTGAAACAGGAAATAGTATCTATGTGTAACAAACATGGCAAGGAAAAGAAGGGCCTTTTGGATAGCAGCTAGAAAATCTCACATGATTTAGTTACATGAACATCTGGATGGTTTTTAAAACAGTTGAAATGTTGTACAATCAATTTCTTAGGTTAATAAAAGAAATCACAAAAACAACCCCTATGAAAACAAAATAAATGCTGTCTTTTCTCTAGCCCTTAAGCCTGGTTTGTCCAACTGTTCCTTGAAAAGTACCTATGGCTTGGAATTAAGCAGAAGGAACACCAGACAAGGGCTCTTCCAGCAATGATAAATGAGCTCAAGTCTGGCTTAAAAATAGAAGCTATTTTTAAGGTTCTGTCATCACACCCCATTGCCAAAAACAGTTCTCTGACATTTGTGTTTCACATGGACAGAACAGGCCTGACTCTTGACCTCTCTGACCATTCCAAAAGGTGATTCCAGGTTGCTCTTCATGTCTGAGAGCCAAGACCTTCCTGTGCAACAAAGCTCAGGAAGCCTAGGCAATGTAGCACAAACGTGTGTCTATTTGTTCCCATTCCTCTTTGTTCCCATTCCTCCAAATGATACCTGGCTACTGGTTCTGGGATGGTCCCTGGGCTAACTGGCACCTGAACTCCCTTTTCCCACTCCTGCCTCCAGGGATCTGCCAGCACATAGTATTCATCAGGGTTCAGCTGGAAGGAGTCATGTAACTTCATGGCAGTGATCAGGTCCGTTCTGAACACCTGCAAAGAGAGTGACCAAGAGAGAAAAACAGAGACACTGACATTTGATATTGACCATTCACAGCTTCAGGGGAACCACGGAGCACGCTGGGGAGCAAGGGCACTGCACCACCAGTGCACCAGCCCAGCCCACTGCAGAACAGGGATTGGCTTCATGGCAGGGAAAGGGGGGCTGAAGGCACAAATACTGACAGGATGATTTCCCCTAACTGCACTACAGCTCCTGGAGCTCCTCCTGCACTGGAGACTTGCTCTAACAGGTGTTACCCACTTTCACCTCCATATTGGCTGCAATAAAAGCTGCAGGAGCTCCAAGCTGTAAAACAGCAGCACAAGGAAGATTCATTTCTGCTCCCAGGCTTTCTGGATTTTTTATTTATTTTTTTTTTAATTATTGGAGCTCTGACTCATACCAAGACATTCTAGAAATTCCCTGTGGTAGAAATCAAGGTATGACTCCACCATGACCAGCCTCAAGAGGAAATTCTAAGAAGACTCTTTGTGCAAGTACTTATAAAAATAACCCCAAAAGATAAAAAATAAGACCCAAACTGGAATTCTGGTGGCAGCTCCCCATTCAGCACAGCTATTTATTCAATCAGCTACAGACACCTCTGTGTCACAGCTGTAATTTTCCTTTGCCTTTGCAAAGGCATCCAGCTCTAAAGCCAGCAGGATGTTTGGCAACCTGTGGGCTAGCAGGCAGGAACAAGCAGCCATGCTGTCTTCAAATAGCCACAGAATGAAATGAAAAAGGGATTCAGTTCTGTGGCAGGCCTGCTGGGGCACTGCTGGGGCAGCTTCAGCCTGTTGGCATTGCAGAAAGCCAAGTGCTGCTATCACAGGCATCCCAACTACAAGCCTGCACTTCCTGACACGAATTCCAGCCCTTCTCACCCCCTGCTCCCTGAAAAAAGCAAGGCCCTCCTCACCTCCACAACACTAATTTCTAACTACTCCATGCCTCATTCAAAGGAAAGGGTTAAAAAGCAACCAGGTGACAGAAGATTAGCACCACCAGGACAAGAGGATGACAGGTAGAGCTCTCTGCAGACTTCTCAGTCAGTGGTGGTCAGAACCAACATCCACAGAGCCCCACACTGCAGCTACAGCAGAAAAACCTCTGGATTTTCAGGGCAGTGCTCTTAGACCCCCTTATGAGGCTGCTAAGGGGACAAAGTGACCCATCCTCACAGCCCCAAAGCTATGGCCATGCTGCTACCTCAGCCCCAGCCCACTGCTGCATGTGGCTGAAACAGAACCAGATGTGCAGAGAAGCTACCCAGGCAGCCACTTCCATCACCCACCACCCACACACCTGAAAACCCTGGATTTTTTGGGAAGTATTTTAGTGTATCTGATGGCCAATTACATTTCTGAGAATATTTTCAAGTGTGATTTGCCTTGCCACACTGTGCATCTCGAAACCTCTCCTCCCTCCCAACACACACATACTGTCCCACTTCTGTCTACATATGTTTCTGTTTCTACACTGGTTTTGTCATTAAAATAGCATAAAATCATGACATTTTTCTTAACACTTGTCTTGACATGTTCAGAAAAAACTGCCAACATTAAAAAGTAAAGAAAGAGATTGCCGTATGAAGAACGGGGTGAACACTGGTAATGAAATATAATTAAATGTTTAAAACAATTAAATCACAAGTCTTGTGAGGCTTCAATCAAGAAATGAAAAGTAAGCTACAAAATAAATGGGCTCACAAAACAAACAAGCACAGCTGGCCAGGGGATTCTGCACTTTTAAGTGATTTGACTTAAAGCAATCAAATGTCAAATTAAGAGAAGACTAAAAATATAAAATGGGACGCAAACCTTGCTCAATCTCTGAGCCAAAATAACTCAGGCTGTTGGATAAATTTGTCACAAAACTCCCTCAGAAGCAAATCTAATGCAGCACCTGACAGCCAAGAAACTCCTTTCCCAGGCCAGTGGCCCCATGACACCATTCTTTCTGCTCTAGCTGCTGATGCAATCAGAGTGCCTGGAGGAAAGCAGAGCTTACAGAAGTGCTGGCTCTCAGAAGCACTGAACACTTCAAAGCTAAAGGGTGAAACCCTGGCCATGCTGAAGTCAGTGGGAATTTTGCCACCAAGTTCAATGAGCCCAGGATTTCACCCGGGGAGTCCCCGAGTGTCACTCTCCTGCCAGCAGCGAGCAGCGACAGTGCAGGGGGGAAAGGCTGGGGAGCAGAGCTAAGGGGAAGCACAAGAGAAGCTCATCCAGACTGAGAAAACAGGAGAGAACAGCACAAAACTGCAAAGATTCTGACAGCAAAAGGTAAGGGAGAGGAGAAAACAGAAGCACACAAAAAAGCCAACAGCAAGACTCTTAATTATGTCAGCTGATTTCTTGATAGCCTTTCACGAGGTGGTTCTCAAAAGCAGGTTTAGGGGCTGCTTCTCAGAGATGCCTGAAAGGTAACTAAGGAAAACAAACCTATTGTTAACAAGAATAAATTCACCAGGGATCTCCACATTGTCAAAAAAATGTCTTTAATAGCCAACAATCAAAGGAGTTTGGAAACCAGCAGTACTAGACATAATTCCCACTGAACGGCATTCTCCTTGTGAAAACTCTTCTCTGAGACTTAGGTACACTGTCATTAAATGAGAGATTAATGAAGCAGTTTTTCCTCAACACCACCCACTAATGTGTAAGGAATACATGTCCTGGGCAAGTGCAATAAATGAGAAATTCCATCTCCCAGAGCTACTCCTTTCTTTGCAGCTTCTACAAAGTCTGCAGTGTAGTATTTTGCCTGAAGACAGGAAGATTCAGCAAGAACATTTCCAAAGAAATGGATCACACTTTGTGTGTTAGTAACAGCTGATCCAACCTGGAAAGTTCAAAGATTTTTATCTCCCCTGATAGCATTTCTTCAAAGCACTAGAAGAGACAGAACTGTCAGGAAGCAGGTTTCTAGTTTGACAAGCACTTTAGCAGAGATCACACACACCGAGCCCCAATACAAACTATGAAATAAATGCACCTAATGTAAATTTCCACTGTTCACAAATCAAGCTGCAAATAAACCCCGATGCCTAAAATAGCACAAGAAAGACTCTGCAGCTATGCTGAATGGGTGTCAGACTACAACAAAATTCACAGATAGAAACTGGTGCTGGCAGTAGCTGTGCCAACAGCTGAACTCTCTAATCTTCAGGGGAGGGGGGAGAGGGAGGGGAGGTATGTGCCAGCCAAAATGTAGGGGGGAAAACAAATTAAAAAAAAAAAAGTAAATCAGAAAAACTTGATCCATTACCAGAAAAGATGTGTGGATATATTGTGTGTACAGGTACTTTGAGAGATGTGACAAAATGCAAGTCAAATTCCAGAAATACCTCGGAAGGTTTCCGGTCCTCATCTCTGGAGCACGAAGTCCTGCGACGCTGAGATCTGGAATGCTGGGACCAGGTAGACAGACCTAAGATACAGAAATGATAATTTGCAGGCTTCTGTGACAAACCCCCAGGAAAGTCTTTCAAAATGAACCAGAAAATAAAAGCCACTCAATCCTAAATTTCTGTGATCCTTCTCCTGGGTGTGTTTTGTTTCTCATTTCCCAGCTGAGGTGTGCCTGTACTGGCTGCACTGCACTTACCTGCCTTCCACCCAGCACTCCAAAAAAGCCACTTCAGAACATCCTTCCCCCTGAGCATCAATAAATGACTTCCTGCAGATTAATAACTGACCAGGAGCTCTGCCAACAGCCTGGGATGTACTCTTTGAAGCTAATGTCTAAGATACCTACACGGGTTACCTGATTTCTGCTGGCACAAGCCTCTGCAAAATGAAGCATGCTGCCACACACACAGCAGAGCCCACAGAACAAGCTGTTGTTTCTTCTCCCAAGCAAATCTCCCAGTGTGGCTGCATGATTTTTGTCTGCATAATTATTCACTACATTCCAAACAAATTATACCTTTTTGCCTTGAAAGTGTTTGACAGAGTCTCTGTCAGCTTTCAGAAATATTTTAACAGAAGGAAAGGAAAAAGAGAAAGAATCTGCACTCCTTTGACAAGACAGTGCTTTGACACCAGAATACATTATACCTGTGCAAATCAACTAATTTCAACACAGTAAGATTTACAGGTACAGCAGGTATTTTCCACTGCCAACTACAGAGGAGCAATGAAAAAGAAAAAAAAAGAAAGCCAATAAATCTTTCTGTTTTGCAAGGATGAAGGACTTGTACCAGGTCTATCTGATAGGGAAGCTAAGACCTATGTCATTAACTCAGAACTTGCAGATCTGGACACTAATTGTAGACAAACTGAAGCAAACCAATGCAAAAGCCTTCCCACACTGCCCACTCCTTCACTGTCTGTGCACAAACATGGTAGGAGTAAAAAGGGTAAAGCTACAGTCTGTAAGAGCAGCACCACCTCACACCAGCCCACAGAAACTGCTCAAGGATCAGAAAACCCTGTTCAGAAGCACAGGATGGGATAAGTTCTCTATTAAAAATGCTAGAAAATCATTTTAGAAGTGAAGTAGCTGTTGGACATTTTCATTGGAAAGATATGACTGAATACATTACGTTTTAGTTATCTGTTTGTCTTCTCTTTTCAGTTAGCGATACATTAAGAAATCTTCCCCAATAAAACCTCTCTGGAACACAGCAATGAATAACAGACATTACACAGAATATGCAAAATGGTCAAAACTGAAGCAACATTCCCAGCAAATAGCTGAAAATCTTATCTCTTGAGGTAAGAATACAGAGAGGATCCTTTTAAGCAAATATTAGTGTTTTAATATAAAAGAAGGTGAAGTTATTGGCACTCTTCCTTCTTTCTATGAAGGGAAAAAAAAAAAGAAGAAAAAGAAAGAAAAAAATAGTAACTGACTGCCATTTATTAATCTGTGAGAAAAGCCAGACTTCCAAGATTATTTAACTACCATTCCATTTAATTGTTCCCTTGAAAACTGAAGGAGAAACACAAGCAGGTGTACAAACTTCTTGTGAGGATCCTATCAGACCATCCTCAAACTCTACTTAAGGTCAGAAGGGAATGAGTAAAATCTCTCGCAAAAACTGTGAAAAATACAGCTAAAATGCATGACAAAAAATCCACATTTATTTCCTGTAATGCAGCAATGCAAATATTAATATTTTAACACTCAAACAGATGTGATTTCTTTAATCAACAGCCTCCCTAGAAGACACAGACCACATACACACCCACACAGATTACTATTCAGTTCTCATGGGTTCTGATATTTTCCATTGGCAAGACATTAATATCTGGCCAACTAGCTGCCATTGCACAGCAAGTCAGCACCTGGAAACTTCCAATTCTTTTGTGGATCTGAGTGGTTTTGTACACTGTTGGACCTGGGAGAGAGAGCCTGCTCACAAGAGAAAAAATTAAGAACAAGAAGTTGTATTGGCAAGGTGTGTTTGATCCAAGTTTTGGTGAGTATTGTAAATGCAGGCAACCCCAATGAGGGGAGAGAACGATGCATCTGACTCCATGTACTCAGAAGGCTAATTTATTATTTTATTATACTATGTTATATTAAAGACTACTATACTATACTAAAGAATACAGAAAGGATACCTACAGAAGGCTAAAAGATAATAATGAAAACTCGTGGCTCTCTCCAGAGTCCCGACACAGCTTGGCCCCAATTGCTCAATGAGTGAAAACAACCCACAGCAGAATCCAATGAAACAATCACCTGTGGGTAAACAATCTCCAAACACATTCCACATGAGCACAACACAGGAGAAGCAAACAAGATAAGAATTGTTTTGCTTTTCTCTGAGGCCTCTCTCACTGCCTTTCAGCTTCCCAGGAGAAAAACCCTGGGTGAAGGAATCATGTTCAGGGAATGTGAATGCCACGGGTGAGAGATGAGCTCTTGAGTCTGGAGGCTTTAACACAGCTGTTCCCAAGTAAGGCAACTATCTGGCAAAATTAGCATAGTGGCAGTGTGATGTGCTTCTGGGTCTTTACCAGTGTCCTTTAATTCAGCTCTGATGTCATCTTATCATAAATTGAATTAATAAAGAGTATGGGCAGCTTTTTCCAGGTCCCTCTCATGCCACAAAGAAGCTACAAAGGTTAGGAGTAAGACAATCCCTGCCATATCACCCATCTCCATTTCCTCACTGTGTCATCTTACACATCAGAACAAGTGTCTTCAATGCACACTCCTATGTCCATGAACACAAGGGTTTGGTCACTGGAGTAATTAACTGTTCCACGTTTCACAAAAGGGCAACTAACTCTTATCATCAAAACTACAGGAGCTTCACTTGAAATTATTTTTTAAGTGCTATATGAAAGCACACTATGTAAAATTTCCATCCTTAAGAGACAAGTCAAACACAGCCAGCCTTCCTCAGGATCTATTATAACGAGGGTTGTTTTTTTTTTTCCACTGAATAAGGAAAGAAAGTTTCTTAGGTAGTTCTGTAGCAGCCTGGTCCTTGCACACAACACTGGTGAGCTCACAGTGGAAACACTGTTACTGAAGGGGCTGTTGGATTTTTCTGAGCAGTGTAAACTACATAATACTAGGAGAAAACACTGGAAGAATTCCTTGTGGGACTGAGGTTTTACTACACACTGCAGCTAGCAGATGACCTTTGGCAAGGGCTTCACGTCAATAGGGAAAACATTTACTCACTGAATAAACAAAGCCAGACTGTAAGCCTTGAATTCAGATTCAAACCAGCACCACTGCTTAGACAAGAAAGGAAGAAATAGAAAGAGCCAGCCAAATGACAGCAAAATATCCAGCCCATAACAGTATTGAATCTAACTACTTTTGAAATCCCAAACAGAGTTTCAACTCTGCTTCCATCAAAGCTAACGGGAAAATGTCACTGTCTTCACCAGCTCCAAGCCCAAGTCACTGAATTTCACAAAGCCCTCATTAATAAGCCATCCACCCACTCTGCCTACACCAATAGAAAGGCAGGAGGAAAATTAAGGATGTTATTTGTCTATTTTCATACTTAATCCAAAAAAGGGACCTCACTGAAAGCAGAAACTCACAGCCCATTGCACCTACTTCAGTGGTTAATGATCTGATTTGTACATCTGAGCACATGCAGAACCATCCCTGGATTATACAGAAGGCAGAATCTACTCTGGTGAAAACAAAACACAGGACCCAAAAAATCAGCTCTTCTGTACTATAATAAGCACATGAACCTAGCTCAGTTATTTCAGGAAGATTCCAGATACTTGACCAAAACCATTCTCTTTCATTAAGTATCCAAAATCACTGTGTTCATCAAGGTTTATGAGTACAAGCCCTAGCCCCAAACTGGATTAGGACCACCAAGATTAGAAAAACAACTAAAGATCAAGACAAGAGTTAAACTCTGTTATGGTAAAATAGAATTAATTTTTTTTCAAAAATCGTAAGGCAAGTCTGAATCACTGGGATTTGGAAGATATAAAAGTTGTGTAAGATACCATTATATACTTCATGGGAAGAATGAGCTTCACAGCAGATGGAAAGACAGTGAGATGCTAAGAGAGCCCATGCTACCATAAGCCATGTGAGAAACAGTAACTATGAAAAATACACAACTCCAAGGCATGAAGCCAAATACAGATATCCAAAACATGCATTTCCATCATTGTTAAGACATCAGAGATAAAAGGGATCTTATTAAGAGTTACATGATTATGGCAAGTCTAGGATGAACACAGTAGCCTACCAAGCATCATCACTCTGGGAGAGAGACCAAGATCATTGGGATTCTTTTACAGTTCAGATTCTTTCAGATGACCAAGGTGTTTATGTGCTTTAAAAGGATTTCATCACTGAGAACAACAAGAGAGGGATCATACTCCTATTATCTGCTCTGAGTTTTCCTTTTGTATTTATCAACTTAAAGACAAAAAGCAAAAAGGAATCCCAACCCATGAAAAAGGTGTAATCCTCAGCAAGGGAGGCAGAGCTCTAACACACCAGTGGTGCTGCAAAGGACTTCTCAGACTCAAATAGGATTTTTTTTTCTGTTTCCCAAGGCTGCTATGAACACTTCACACTGTAAATACAGCGTTCTTATAATACTGCCACAGGGTGTATGTAACACACACGCCTCCTGATAATAAAAGAAAGCAATCAAGGAGTGTGCATTCTTTTTCCCCACTTGTGAAGAACACAGGCTTCCCAAAAGGAAAAACTTAATCAATTTTAACTGCATCATTTTATTAAATGATCTGTCAAGAATACGTTTTCATCCCAAGAAAAAAAATCCAATCAAAACAGAAAATTGCTTGGAACCAATAAAACAATTCAAACCCTCAGGGAATTCTACCCCACAACTAATACACTGCTCAGCACGAGCAGAGAAGTCTCAGCTATTAGGTATCATGCACAAGGCTGTTGTAAAGCCACCTGTAAGGCACCCAGCTGTGTCCCTGGAGAACTACCTGCTGCTCCAGCCTCTGAACACTTCAAAGCCTCGCATCACTGCGAGCACTTCTCCCACGGTAAATACACTGCTGCTACCCTGCTACAGCAGGCAGCACAACAGAGCAAAGCAGCCCTGACACAGATCCATGTCTGCCTGTCACTTCTGCTTAGCACCAGCCCTTCCAGATGCCTGTGCTGCTCTGCAGCTCACTCTGAGACCAATGAGGCGCCGCTGCCAACGCTGTCACCAAGATCTACAGCCCGGGGAGAAAACAGAGGTGCTCAGTCTCTCCATTCAGTGCCGGGCCCACAACTCCTTACAGCAGGATCTCCGTGCCACTTAGAAATGTCTCCCTGCTTGGACTCAAATTCCAGCACAAAGCAAACAGAAGCCAACTATTCTGGGGGCAGTTTTCACTATGTCAGGTACAGAAAGAGCTGGCTGGGCAGAAATCTTCAGGCCTTATCACAGAGAAAGCAGCATGCAAGCAAACACCAGCGAACACACCATTTCACAAAGCCAAATTTCTTTTCTCACTTTCCTGGTGCTGGAGGGCTTGCCCATCTATCTTCCTTATCTTTACAGCATATTATAATACAATAATCTCATCCAAGATCAAAACAGAAGAAGCAATAGCCTTTTATCTCTTGTCAACAGCAATGCTCCTTGAAATTTACTATCAGGTGACAACTCCCCAGCTGCAGCTGCTGAACAATGCATGGATCCATGAGATCTCTGCAGTGCTTTACAGCACCACAGCACAAGTGCTCAGTCTCTGACACACATAATGAGCCATCCCTGCAGCTCCCTGCCACGGCACTTTAACACAAGTTGCCACCTGTCATCCCTTTCCTCGGCAGCACGTATTTGAGTTTTATCATCTCACAGAACACACACATAACCACGCACAGGCACACGTCACTCTCTTAACAATCAGGAATTCCTCAGCCTCATCTTGTTTTTCAGCACAAGACCTAAGTGCCACTCGAGCCTCAGACCAATTCCCATGGTAGTCATGTTTTACCATAACACTTCTAACTCAAGTTTACCACAGGTTATCAAAGTCAATTTGAGCATTCACAGGCTGATAACAAGATGTTGTCAAGGTCTTGAAAGTCCAGTGGACTTAGGTGTACTCAATCTAGCAGTCTTGTAGAGAAAAATGAATGTGCATCTCCAAAAATGAATCATGGCATCATAGAATGTGCTGAGCTGGAAGGGACCCAGCATGGAGTCCAACTCCTGGCCCTGCACAGGACCAGTCCCAAGAGTCCCACCATGAGCCTGAGAGCATTGTCCAAACGCTTCTTGAGCTCTGTCAGGTTGGTGCTGTGACCACTGCCCTGGGGAGCTGTTCCAGTGCACAGCCACCCTCTGGGTGAAGAACCTTCTCCTGATACCCAACCTAAACCTCCCTGGTTCACTTCATGCCATTTCCTTGAGTCCTGTCCCTGGTCATGAGAGTGAAAAGATCTGTACCTGCCCCTCTGCTTCCTCTCATTAGGATGCTGAAGACCACAATGTCTCTCCTCAGTCTCTTCTTCTCCAGGCTGAACAGACCAAGTGACCTCAGCCACTCTTCCAGACCCTCCACCATCCTCGTGGCCCTTCTCTGCATGGCTTCTCATGGCTTAATGCCTTTTATATATTGTGGCACCCAGAACTGCCCCAGCACTGGAGGTGAGGCTGCGCAGTGCAGAGCAGAGCAGGACAATCCCCTCCCTTGCCCAGCTGGCCATGCTGTAGCCCCCTAGGACACAGCTGCCCTCCTGGCTGCCAGGGCACTGACTCACATTTAACTTTCCCTCAACCAGGACCCCCAGGGCCCTTTTTGTGGCACTGCTTTCCAGCCTCTTATTCCCCAGTCTGTCTGTACACCCACAGTTGCCCCATTCCAGGGGCAGAATGCTGCACTTGTCCTTATTGTCCTTCATATGGTTGGTGATTGCTCATCTCTCCTATTTGCTGAGGTCTTGCAGGGCCTCTTTGCCCTCAAGGGAGTGGACAGCACCTCCCAGTGAAGTGTCCTCAGCACATTTACTTGCACACTTCCACGTCCAGGTCATTCCAGAAGACACTGAAGAGCACAGGGTGAGGAGGGAGCCCTGCAGAGCCTGGACACCAGCTGATGTCACCCCATTCCCTATAAGCCTTTGTGCCCGACCCAGTGGCTCACCCATCATGTTAACAGGGTTATCCAGCTGTGTGTTGGACATCTTGTCCTGAAGGATCTTATGAGAGACAGTGTCCAAAGCTTGGCTCAAGTCCATAAAGATTGCATCTGCTGGCTTTCCTAGATCAATCAAGTAGGTCACCCCATTGTAGAAGGATTCAACAAGCAGGACTTCCCCCTCACAAAGTTGTACTTGCTGTGACCAACACTGGTTGTGTTATCCTACAGCTGTTTTTCAGTTCCTCCCCAAATAATCTTTCCCATGACTTTTCCATTATTAAATTAATCTTTTCCATGATTAGGCACTGAAGTGACACTGACAGAATTGTAGTTTCTGGGATCTTCCTTCTTGCACTTATTGAAAATTGTGATGATGTTTGCCAGCTTCCAGTCATCTAGGATGTCTCAAGATTCCTGAAACCATTCAAAAATTATCAAGAAATGTTTTTTCAGTGACATCAGCTAGCTTCTTGAGGATTTTGAAATGAATCCTATCAGGGCCTATGGATTTGTAGGGATCCAGCTGCAGCAACAGATCCTGCACAAGTTCAGGGTCAACTGGGAGTTGATGATCCTCACCATCATGATCCTCCAGCTCAGGGCACTGAGACCCCCTTGGTCCATCATCAGCACTGAAGACAGGGGCAAAGAATGCATTAAACATCTCTGCCATGTCCATGTCCCTGTCCCTGTTTGTGAGGTGACCATCCTCATCCTATAACAGGCTGATGCTATTTCAATACTGCCTTTTGCCCTTAATGTATTTAACAAAACTCTTTATTGTCCCCCACATTTCTGGCCACCTTCAACTCCAGGTGAGCTTTGGCCACCTGAATACAGTGGCAAGCAGCATCTCTGTGTTCCTCTCATGTTACCTGACCTTGTTGTACTCAGAATGCACCTTCCTTTTTTGGCTTACATCCAAGAGGACATTCCTGTTCAGCCCAGCCAGCCTTCTGCCTTGCCTGCTTGACTTGCAACACTTAGGAACTGCCTGTTCCTATGCCCTTAGGAGGTGGTGTTTAAAAATTGACAAGCACTGATGGACCCCAGCACCTGCAAAAACATTTTCCCAGGGGACTTTATTTACTAATTCCTTGAAAAGCTTTGTGGCCTGCTCTCCTCACGTCCAGAGCTGCGGTTTTCCTGGCACTTTTCCTCCTGTCAAATGATGGTGATCATTATGGGAAGTCCCTTCCTCAGATGTGATACCCTATCAGGCAAGAAGAGCCTTCCAAATCACTCTTCCAGACTGCTCCAGCAACTTCACCACAAGGCACTCTGCCCCACTCTGAGATTAACCTTCAGGTAAGATGCTTGTTCTTACCATCTGCCATCACTCACCAACCCTTTCTCAAAGGCACACCACTACTCTTGCTGCTTTGCCCAAATTCTGAGCACTGTGACTACATTACATTCTGTTGTTCAGTCACCATCCCTTACCTCCTGGCAGGTTCAGATGAAAAACAAAAAACCCTTCCTCGCTTCCTCTGCACAAAGCTCTGCACATGCAATCACCACATTTCAGGCCAGCAGCAGCTGCAATTCTACAGTAAATGACACACACCCCCAAGGTTATGTACTCAGTAACCTTTGTGAAGGCACCCTGGGATTCATCTCAAACACTACAGGAACCCACTGGGATTCAAAGCCCTTTCTAAATCTCAGATCCTCGTCATTCAGTCAGTGCAATGGATATTGGCAAAATTCGTTTAACTTTAAAATAACATTTGTTTAGCAATGATGGAATAAGAGTCTGCCTAAATTACAGAACTCTATTCCATAATCCATAGGTATTAAATCTTTCATTTCTCAGAACTCACGTGAAACTCTGTAAATCTTGGAAGTATTTTTCATCTGCAAGTGTCTTCAGTTCTTCCCTCAGACACTCTGCATGTAGGAGTGTGATAAATTGATAACCCCTCCAAGAATAAATGAAAAACCAAGCAAAGTCTGAATAAAATCATGCTTTGAATTCCTTGCTCATGGAAAACAGCACACAAACTCTCTTGGACACCAAGGAATGCCTGGATTTCATACAATATCCCTTATACAAATGTCCATGAGTTTCAGACCTTCCTCAAAAACAAGCTGTCCACATGTCAAACCAATTTATGCAAAAAGGATTGCCTTGAAGCTACAAATGGGAACTCCTCCACTGCACAACTTGATCTCACCACGAAATAGCATATGGAATATTCAGCACAAACCACCTTTGCAGATTTACAGACCAAGGAGGCTAAAAAGCCAGGTACCAAACACTGAGCAGAAAAGCTAAAACAGCTTCACTAGCTAACATTTAATTAGAGTTAGACCCCAAACCATAAAGAGAAAGTTTAGCAACAGAGGAGCAAGCTGAAATGCAGTGTAACAAAATTTGTTTAGAAACTATCAAAGCCAGCCACCAGAAAACAGGAGCGTAATGGATTTGAGGTGAACATCACTGATTTCCTTTCTGCAGGCTTTGAAGAACGCAGCATGTACATCACAAGGCTTTTAAGAAGGGCCTGCCTAATATGAACACCCTTTATAGTTGCTCTACTACACTATCTGGAAGGCCACAGGAACAAACAAGTTTCTGCCAGGTGACCAAAGAATAAAAGCTTTCAGGAGCAAAAACTCTTAGGCACTTCCCCAAGCCTCCTCTCTCAACACCATTCCTCTGTATTTAGACAAAAGTTCAAAATCCAGAGCAATCCCTGCAGTCATTTTTCATTCAATTATATTTCATGGGTAAGATGTTCAAAAGTGACCTCTAATTTCAAAAAATGAAATCCCTGAGAACATGCTCAGATATCCAGGGACTCATTTCAGAACTGCCAGGCAAAACTGGCACTGACACCTCCTGCCCAGTGCTTCAAAAATGCTATTTTGGCTTTGTGTTGAAATGAGGATTTAGAATTTTGATTCTAAGGGGACACAGCTTAACAAGTTCTAGTAGTTAGGTTGAAATACATGAAATAAATACTTTTGGGGGCTTAACTTTAGGAAAAGAATCAAGTCTGAGGGCAAAGTGACGAGGAAAGCAAGGGTGCTGACTTTAAGCTGCAAGGCTCTAAAATCCTGCAAAAAACACATAAACACCCACACTAAAATATCTTACATGAGTCAGTTAAATACATCATGGATATACTCCAGGACTGCAGCCATGTTGTTAAGCTTTCTTCTCTGCTGTATTTTGCCCCTAAATGAAAGCCATTCTCCCTTCTTTCATCTCACAAGATGAGAGCACCTTTTTCTCCCTCTGAAGAACTACTGTATCTCCAGAATAATGTATTTTTAGCACTTGGGTATGAGCTTTGTTTCCTTGTGACTACCAAGGAAACTGATTCAGTTCAGTGATCCAATGAAAAACAACTTTTTTTTTTTAATAAATTCCACTATTAGTGGCATCATTACTATTACATTCAAATTATTCAGGATCCTGAGCTCAAGAGAATAAAATGTAGATTTTTTTTTTTTTTATGCCAAAATATTTTCCAGGTTGCACAAGCCTAGCCCAAAGAATCACCATCATTCAGGTTAGCCCAAATGCATTTCCTCAGTGACCCTCATGATGAACCTGAGATGTCCGATCACAGCCTAGTAAAGCATGGTATGCATAAGCAGCTGCAGAACTGCAGCAGCTGGAGGCACAATCATCATTTAGGATGAGGGAGAGCAAGGCTGAGCCCTAAGCTCAAAAATCATGAAGCAACAAGTCCACTAGAGGGTCAAGAGACACCACTGACTGAAAGGGAAGCAGGTGTCTGCCAACAGGATTCCAACCAGGAATTGATTAAAATTGCAGCTTTTCAATTAGATGATGTCTGTTTGAAACACCCAGAATAGTCAAATGTAATTGCTGTCAGCCTCTGGAAACTGTGAGAAGGAAAAACAGCCAGTGAAAAACTTGAAACCTTCAATACAGACCAGAAAAAGTCAATAAAAATTTTTATAGTTTTTGGGGGGCAAACTTCCTTACCCTTCTAAGACTACTGTAAGTACAGTAGATCAGAGATACTACTGGCAAAGTAAGAATACAGAAACAAACATAGTGAAGAGTAATCAGTAATTCTACCAAAGGCAAGAGAGATCCTGTGAAGGTGAAACCTGTAAGGGGACACCCTTGACATTCAAACATAGCTGCAAGGAACCACTGGTATCTCCTGTAACAGGAAAAGAGGAAAGGACCTAAGCTAAGCCAGTCATTCTTTTCAGGGAAGTCTGAGTGACAAAAAGCCTTGGAAGTGCTGACTCCACATTAAACATTCCTTCTGAACATGTATATAGTAATAGAATGAATATGTAGGAACCTATATCTTAATTCACCCAGTAACAAGAGGGAAAAAAACCAAACAAAAACCAAAAAAAAACCAAAAACATAATCAAGGAAAGAACAAGTGTAATGCAAAGGAAGTGGTATGTATTTCAAATAATATTTGAAAACACTTTTAAAATCTCACTACGTTTGCCATGCAATTTATTCAGTGAAGTTATTTGCAATAACCAGGCTTTAAAACAGACAGATCATAAAAGGGCAAGAGGTTTCCTTTTCTTTTCCAAATTCGTTTTCTTATATCATGATCTATGGAACACATTGTGGAAAATATAATTCACTAAGTTGATAGCTCTATTCCAAATAGTCATACATCAAATGGCATTACAAACAAGCACTGTAATCAGCAACAGGTCAGTCAATTGTATCTATTTCAGACCTTCAATTCCAAGATTAACTGCTTCATATTTTATTTGGTAAAAGCTGTTACACAAGGCACATGAAGAGATCAAAGGCTTAAAAAAACAGCTAAAAGAGTGAAAATAAAGACTTTTAATCATATGAAACACTATTTTATAAAGCTGCTAGGGAATGAAAAAAGGGTGAAGCTAAATTCTAATGGAAGACCTCATGTTTGCTGTTACTTGTTTGTCTTACAAATATAAACACAGCTTTGTTTCTGGGAAGTACACATCACCTTTAAAGAAGTACACAGATTTCAATTTTAATAACCTCAACTAAGCTTCTAACCAATAAAAACATGTCTGATTTGTTTGGGGTTTCTTCTTCCAAAATCCCCCAACTGCAGGTAACTCTCCAAACCCAAGACAAATTCCTCACCTCTAACAAATTTTGCTCAATCCTTATTTGGATTAACTCCTAATCAACCTGCTAGTTCTTACCTTCTCTAATCCTTTCACCTTTACTACTTCATTTCAGCCCCAGTTTGCCCAGGGTTGTTTAAAGAGGCAGCTTTGGCCATACCTGAGCAGATCCCAGGCAGCACAGACACACCTAAGACATGCATGCAGGTGAAGCAGTCACCTACATGGGGCCACAGTGCACCACAGGGATAAGTTCTCAGAGTGAAGCTTTCAGAAGTACCTAGGAAACCACCCCAATCATTTTCAGACTGAAATTTTAGAAAAAAAACCCCAAGCTTGAAGATGTGCATCCAGATAGGTCAAATTAAAACCACAAAAACCTCTCTGACAGCTGGCTAAGCTGCAGTATTGTCAAGTGCAATCTACTTGCTCATTTGGGCAGATAAGACACCTTGGCACATTCCCCAAACTGGTATTTTGTCCCTCCCCCCCACCCCTTGTTTTTTTCTGCTTAAATGAAAGATAAAGATTCTGCTTAAATGTAAGATTATCAGTCACTGGAATCCAAGACAGAGAGAGACACCACAGTGTGTGCCAGTTACAGCAGTACAGGAACAGTTGAAAACCATAAATAAAAAAATAAAGACCATTCTGTATCCAAACCAGTGATTTGCTGAATTCAAATTCTTGTAAGCAATTCCTCAAAGAGAATCTTCAAATGCAGCGAGGAAAAATTTTGATGCTCTGTTATTCTTTTCTGCTTAAGTGTAAGCACCATACTTGCCCACTGTGTAAGAGGGTGTGAGAAGACCAAAGCAAACTTAAAATACTTTTGCAAACTTCTAGGGGCAATGTCAGCAGATGTCTCCATGCTCACTCTGTCCTTATAATGATTAAATTATACTGCTTGCCAAGATTTCCAAGATGACCACTGACTTTTTGTGGGACGTGAAGTTGTAGAGTATTTTTCAAGTTTGACAGAAGGTTTATATAGTATGTATTTGTATAGCAAATGACATCACAAACAAGCGCTGTAATCAATCAATCAATCAATTGTATCTATTTCAGAACTTCAATTCCGAGATTAACTACTTCATATTTTAATTGGTAAAAGCTCGTTTTATTCTCTAAAACTTCTTATTCTCTAAAACGGTCTTATTCTCTAAAACCACATGTTTTAGTTTAGCTCTTGTTTCATCTTATTCAGTAAAACCACACGTCAGTTCAACGGGGGGATCCTGGATCTCCTGTCCACCTGTGCTCAGAATGACTGAGCTCAAAACCAGATCCTTAAAACACACATTGCTACCAGCTCAACCAACATGCAGAATGCCTCAGGCACATGAAGCACTGTGGTAGAACACGTTTTCCAGCTCGTAACCTCCTGCCCTCTACACCGAAGGAGCACTTACTGCCATTGTCGTCAGAGTCCTCGCTGCTGCTAGGAAGCCGGTGTCGTTTCATGATCTCCCCGGGAAACAGCAGGCAGCCTGGGAAGCAATGAGACAGCACTTAACCCCAGGTAATGACACACACTCAGCAGCCTGTGCTTCTGATGGCATGCGAGCATTTACAGCACACAAAGGAAAACAAACAACTCCAACAGCAGCTGAAAGATGAACAGTGAACCTCTCAAGGGTGCTTAATTAGGCTGTTATCCTACGAGCAGGTGAACAGCACTGGAAAGTGGCAATGACAGTCCCACCGATGCTTTCCCCCCACCAAAAAGCTGGGTTTTGTCCTGAGAGGCGTTAAAATCACTAAATATCCGCAGCCAATGTGCTTAACTTCCCCTGCCTATTCTGCCACTAGATTCGCAATACAACAACGTTTTTACTGCTTGAGTCAATATTTACTTTGGCTAATATATTTTTGGAGCAATTTTGTTCCTGCTTAAAGTGCCAGATTTACGAAATCGGAGATTAAAGTCATCCACTTACACATAAAAAACAAAACATCAGCAGCAGCAAGCCCAGTTTTCCCAGATTAACTAAACATGCATCATCTATGCCCTGGAAAGCACCACCCTCTAAGATGAGAGGGTTACTTCCTCCTGCAGGGACATTTCAGCACCATGTCCAACACCAACTGTTCTTTGGGAGTAAGATTATTCCAATAATTATTCAGAGGTTCCTCCAAACTCCCAGATTTCTACCAAAATACCAAATTCATGGGCACATGGGGCTGTGATAAAAAGGCCAAAAGTTCCAAATCTTTTTAAGTGCTGTTCTCAGGGCACTGACATTTCCACGTGTATTCCCTGTGGAACGAAGCCAAATTCAGTAAAAACAAGGAAGCTGTAAATAGCTAGTCAGTATTTACATGTAAAAAGCTATTAAAAAGTGCAAGTTGAAGAGCAGACAAAGACATGACAAGACAAGTCCAGAAAGGCATATCCACCATAAGTTAAACTGACAAGGACTCTAAATGCACATCAAAAGTGCATTTAGAGTCTTTGCTTACCACATATCAGTCGTGGTATCAACAAGGTCTGGGCACTCTGCTGGCAGCAAATCCCTCATACCTACCTCTGCACACAGATTTGGAGATCAGGTGCCAAAAAATTCCTTTGCTTCTAGCTAAGTGCAGAAAATCTAACCTTATTTCCATGTGAGTTTGGACTTCTTCAAACTCTCTCAACAAAACTCTTTGCATTGGTCCTTCAGTGTAAGAATTAACTGCTCTAACTTTGTTCACTGAGAGCACAGCTCATTTTAAGAAATTCAGTAATGCCTTCAACTTTTATAAGGCTGATTCCCAAAACAAGAAAACCCAAAAAGCCCAACAAAGCCGGACACTATTTACAATAAAGCACAAAAATATCTGCTTCCAGAGAACTTAATACAGTTCTAAGAGCATGAGCATTGCAGAATTGCCTCCTCTTTCTTATCACATGTGCAAACAGAGATGGGGGAAGCCTCCCTCCCACAGACTGACTTTTCAGAGTGGGATTTAATGCACCTGTCATTGAAACATGTAACAGTCTTGAACTGCAAACTTTGCTCACTAAAGAGAAGCTGAATGGTTCACCTCACCAAGACCTTTTGTCACCATTTCACAGAGTTAAAGTCCACATACAGTGTCTGATGCCAGAGAATAAAGAATCATCAATGGCAGCCTCTTACAGGCTAGAAGAATTCTCTCCAAAAATTGCTTTGAAGCAAGCCAAAACTTTGTGTGTATGGGAGATGGAAATGCTGCCAGTGGATAAATACCCACATCAGCCAGGACCATCAAAACCCACTGAATACAGATCTGGTATGAATTTAAGAGCTCCAGAGCCAAGTTCCTATACAGTCACTTAGAAAAAAACCAGAAAGTCAATATTCAGACCCAAAACAGGCTAAGACAGAGCTGAAAAATCAATTACTTCTTACAAGGCCAAAACTAGGGGGATGGATATCTATCTGCAAGGTACTTTTTCTATTAGTTCACATATTATTAACAGCAATTTAAAAGAAGATATTCACCTAGCAAAAATCTCCCATAAACAAAGTAAACTTGGAAGAAAATACAGAAAAAATTGTCCTATCTCAGAAGCGTAATTTGTATATTTCTGGTTCACTTCTTGGTTTATTTCCCACACAGTCTGAAAAGCACAATACACTGTTAAGCAAAACAACAGAGTTTATGTACACTAAGACACACCTGTGAACTTGCAACAAACAAGAAAATTTGGAGTTTTGCTCCTTCACATCTTTCTGGACAAGTGCATTTTGAGTTGATCTTCTCCTAATATACTTTCCGCAAATTCAAAAAATAAGGAAAGAGATGGAACCTTCTTCCTCCTACCACGTGTCTCTAAAAAACAAACCAAACATCTCCTTTTTGGCTGCTGTTTAAAGGAAAGACTGGTAATCACACCACCCAGTTTAAGCACTCTCCAGAGTTTTTCAGGAAATAATCCAGAGCAGAAGCCACTTTCCTGAGCACAGAATATTAGATAAGGCAGCCAATTTCCTTGTCCACTCCAGTCAGGCATCTAAAGCTGGCCACACTGAAAAGCCTGTGTCCTCAATTGTAACATTAAAAGAAATATTCCATTTGATGAAGCTCCTGGGAGATTGTTTTATAGATCCATGGGGGGGGGGAAGCTAAAACTCAGAGATCTCATTGTCCCATCTTTGAACCTAACCTGAGTTTACAGGGAGTTAAATCACAGATGAAAAAACAGCATTTGGCTTCTTAGAGCAAGACTCAAACCTCGTAAGATTAACCCCCTGGAACTTCAGGCATTAGAAGAACAGCTTTTTTCAGCCTCTAAAATCATTTTAAACTGCTGCCACCAGATGTTCATATCCACAGATCAGAACACATGTTCTAGAGATAACACTGGAACTGTGAGAACACTGGAACTCTGAGACTTACAGCCATGCAGACTGAAATGCTACTGGCTTCTGTCGGGTGGTGGGGACTCAAAGTCACACAAGAAACTGTTAAAAAGTGCACATTAAAAACAAGCATGGGTTAGGGATAGTGATGGTTAGATGCAGACTGATACTGCCAGTTTCTGCCCTGGTCCAGCAGGCAGACACCATGATCACTATGCCTGGGAGCAAAGAGAATTCCCATGTAAGCATAAAAACAGCCAAACATCTGAGGCCAGCTTTAACACCAGGAGTCAAAGCTATGCACCCCAGCCTCCAACACTTGCAGGGCAGGAAGAGACACCCAGATGACTGAGCTCAATTCCTAAGGGCCTGCAATCACATAATTGCTGTCCAGCCCACAAGTTCCCACAAAAATCCACTGCACCCACAGAATGAGCTCCCAAACCCCTTCACAGAATGAACAAAAGAATAAATGTGTCTTTCTGTGAAGCAAGGACACAGTCAGCCAAGCAGTGCTTGTGGGTGAACCCTGGATCCTCCATCAGACATTCCTACACCTGTTTTTCCCAAATTCTTACACCACCCCAACAGGGCGTCTGCCCAACACACTGTTCACCTAAAAGGAAAGTCCAGCACTTCAAAAGCTGCTGCAGCCCAACAACCCTAAGCTGACAAAGTCTGCCTCACCAAGCCACACTGTCAGTTTCCAGTGACTCCTGTGAATTCTTAATAACTCAGCAACTTTATATACAAACTTTCAGTTTCATTTCCTCGAAAGAGGATTGTTTCTTTTTGTTAAAACCATGCTTCCAGAAATCAGTCAGACCAACACACAGCATGCTGATCATGTTTTCTCCTGACACTCCAGTATAACATTCACCAATTTATTGGGGAGGAACTAAACTGGGCTCAGGCTAATGCCAGCTTTCAGCCAAACACAGCTTTTGAGAAACAGCCACAATTCTACTGGCAATGCAACTCCAATTCCACGGGCAGCAAAGCATCCAAGAGCGCTTCATGCAGTCACACCACCATGCTAAATGGCACCAATGACACACAGACCATGCCTTTTTAGTCCCCAGTCACCCTCAGATGAGCTGGCCACACCAGGACAGCACTGGTGAGGCCAAGAACAGCTTTCAACATGCCCTACTGTGCTGCTCCAGAGGCTGAAGGTGCTGCTCTGTTCTACACAAACACATCACCAGTTGCTTTTCCACCCTTTTTAATCATGCTTGCCCTGGAAGTTAAGCTCTGTGTTTTGCTCAATGATTAGACACAAACTTTAAACATAAGGATGCAACTCTGGACTTCCATGGGGCCTTTGCAAAAATTGTTTTTGAAGGCAAAATTACACCACCTGAAACTGACTTCTGTACTTTGGAGAGCTTGGGAAGCCTTTTTCAAAACACTTGTAAATGCTGTGCAAATGAAACGACTAAACAATAACCCAGTATAATCAATGTCAGGCCACACAATAGCATTTGAATTTACATGTCCTTGTGGAGCTGAGCAACAAACATCTCAATCTATACAAATAACTAGATGAAGGTAGGCATACAGACTTTGCTGTCCACTTCCCAGTGTTTGATGACAGATGCAGTGCAATGGGTTAGACTCAGCAACTTGACACAGCACAGCAAATTCACTATTTTTAGCAGTGTTTATTAACATGCTACTTCATCCTTACCTCTCCAAGACATAAATTACCAACAAAACCCAAAGACCCCACTGGACAGTGATGTCAAGACTTTTCCTTTTTTCTCCCACACCAGAGTCCCAGGAGCTGCACTGCTAAGAGTGTAAAAAAATGCAAAGAGCAGAAATCCAGACACTACCCCATGAAACTGGGACAACAGCATGCACACACACACCCCCATGTGCCACACGCCACGTGCACAGTTAAGAACCCCACACAGTTCTTCACTCAGTTTGACCTCAAGTAGAGAGGCAATCAAAGAGAAAGATGTAAAGTGTGCCAGTCCTTGTTATGCAAATAGCTAAACAGAACCAGATTGTAAAAAAAAAATTATACATGGGAAAATCTACATCCTCAGGTCAAAGGTTTTCCACAGCACAATTCTTCCTGAAGTGTTTTCAAGGGCTGCATAAACCCCTGGGTAAAAGAGTGTATAATTCAAACTCTGACAGACAATTAACTGTAACCATGTTAACGGGTGTCACTGTAACAAACTGCACTGAACAGCTGCAGAGACAGAATGGGAAGAAAGCAGAGTTATGACAGATGTACACCCTGAAGACAAACTGAAAAACTGGCTTTGCCTGAAAGTAACCCACTAACTGCAATGAAACTAAGACCTAATTATCTCTAGTACACAAGAAATTGCTTCAGAGCACCTATTGTACAAATGGAAGTGAAGTGTGACACAGCTTAATAAAATGGATAGAAGATGCAGACATTTGGCTTCTATTATTGGGCTCTTTTTAAATAGCTTGTTTATAACACCACCCTTTCTTCACTGACACCTGACATCATAAGAAGCTTTTTTGCTTCTACCCTAGACCTAAAACAAAAAGAAAAAAAAAGGAAGCACAACAGAAATATGCTGTATTACTAAAATCCAGCTAAAACTTTTAAATTCCATTATGGAGCACCGTCCACAGTGCAAAGAGTCACAGACCTTAAATCTGGAGGAAAAAAATCCTCCAAGTCTCATGAAACAAAGAAGTACTTGGCAAACAAGGCCAACAGTGTTCTCCACAGGGAATATTTCTATCA
>JAYDZK010000202.1:6705481-6727233 GCA_034509185.1 Euphonia xanthogaster | reverse complement strand
CGCCGCCTCCCGCTCGTGTTCCAGCGGGCTGGAAAATGCAGATGGGAGGCAACGCCGTGCGGCCGGGCGGCTGGGAAATGATACGTGTCTGCGCCCGCATCCCGCCCGCGGCACTGCTGGCCTTACCCTGCAACCATTAACGCTTCTCTCCAAAAGATTTAAGGCGATTTCGCAAGCAGGAATTCTAGCGCTGCACTGGCTCCCCGCGCAGAACGCGTGAGTCACTATTTGTCAAGCAGAGAAACTGAGGGTACCAAGAGTTAAACGCCGTGGCCACATGCGTAGCGCATAATTGCCGGGGCAAGAATAAAACTGCACGCTCCCTATTCTCAGCCCCCGGCGTTATCCCTCTGGCTCGTTAACTTTGATACTTCTCAAAGACTAGAAAGAGCCAACACAATCTGCGGTTCAGTTCACATCTCTCTAGCAGGAGAGGAAATTATCTTAAATTGGCACCAAATGACATACTAAACTTCCCATTACCTAAAAAGCGTGTTTGAATACAGATTTCCTTATTTTTTCCACATAAATCGCTTTGCCTCACGCCATACACCTGTGCTCCCTGAGTGAAAAACTCCCCCTTTCGAGCAGAATTCCTGAGCAGCTACAGTCTGAGGTAATAAACACCACAGAGAAGATTCAGCATAAGCTCAGACACAGAATTAAGGCGATCTGTGTAAAGTAATCCCCATAGTATGCAAATACAAATTAATGCAGCCTCCACAGCAACATCAGCCTGCCAAGGAATCACACCTTAGTTCAGCAGAGGAATTGGGTCGTTACTCATCCGTGCAAACCGAGTCACTTGTTCTGCTGTCTCACCCACCCACCCACCCACCCAATAATGGAACAGTGCTTACACTGAATCTGAATATCCTAAAAAGTTGTACTTTACTACAAAAACATTCTTCCCCCTGGAGATACTCTTTCGCTGGGAAAATCAGACGGTCGTGGTTTTATTCACAGAACACCCTGGAGCACCTTCAGATTTTAGAGTCTAAGATTCTGATTCCCTTGTTTTCTACTACATGAAAATACAAAAAGGCATGCATTCCCTACTTTTTTTCCTGCACTTGCCTTGGCATCCAGACCTGTAGAGATACCTGTTGGCAGAGCTTTCTGTACATCAGCAGATTAATTAGGAACATCCATGATGATCCATGCAACACACCCCATCACAGTACCTAACAATTATAATAAATTTACTGACACACCCCTGTCACCTTACCCTGAACTTCCAGGGCTGTTAACTTTCAATATTGACTGGAGACTTAGTTGTTCTGTATTTCCTAAACCTGTTGCTGTGCCATGGTATAAACCCCAGAACAGAATAGGTCAGAGTTTTTCCCCTGAGTGGTCTGAGAGCTCAGGAGCTCAGGGGCTGCTTCTCCCAAGTTCATAAAGAGTAATCACAGTTAGCAAAGCTACTGTCAATTGGCATTTATTATCCAGAGGCATGCACTTCTACTGGGCTGATATGATGATGTTTCTTCTAAATAATTTTAAATAATATTGTCTATTTTAAAAGACCGAAGAATCAAAATAAATGCTGTTTGTTCCACTCTCCTAAATTATTTCCGAGAAGTTCAGAACAAGCTTCTGAGAAGAGCTTAAATGTGAATGGGCTCTAATTTCTCAAGAGGAATGACAGAAACTTTCCTGTCTCAAGCTCTTTGGATTTGAGACAGTATTTTTGTTTCCCTGTAATTAGTTTTCCTTTGCATATATAGCCAAGTTTGTATTACACACTGTATTTTATGAAACATTTCTCTTGGAAGCCACATTTAAGATAACAGGAATGTTTTCCTGGCTGTGTTTTTAAAAAGTACCAGCTATCTCCATTACTTTAGAAATCTCCCCAAAAGTGAGTCCTCTGTGCTCCACGAGCAGCTAGCCCAGTCTTTACAGGAAGGTAACACAACTGGAACAAAGATGTGATTTTGTCTCCGAGCACAGTGCATCCACAGAAACTCCTCTGGAATAATACACTTCTATGTTTTAAAAGGAAATATTAAAAAAATCAAAGGGCTAGGAGCTGGAAGAATAATTTTGGAAGTGATTGGAAAACAAAAAGGAAAGGTTACTGCTTCAGCACTACAGGTATGAAGTTGTATACCAGTATAGCCGTGGTCCAACAGGAGAGAGTAGTCTTCTGCCAGCTGCACTGACTAAACGTCAAGGTGATGAGGAAAATTCTGCTGTAAGTAGAGTCAGTAGAAGTTTTGACATCAGTCTTTGTCTCTAACAGGTATTTATTTACCCTCTCAGCAAAGCAGGCACTGTGTTATAATAAATAATGTCATAAGGCTCCGTGCCTCTCTCACTTATCTGTCAGTGTTATCATTTATTTCAGGAACATCAGAGAATATGTATCCAGCTTAGAGTTAGGCTTTGTGCTAGCACACAGAACTTCTGGTCCCTTCTCCAAGTTGTTTCATCAGATACACTCACTCATATATTCAACTTTATTTTGATTTTTTATTTTTTGATTAGTTTCTTAATGTGTCACTCTTGGATTGGTAATTTTTTAGCAGATGCACAAATCCAAGGAAAGACGATGTGGCTTTTCAGCAGCCTTTTGTGGAAATCTGTTGCTGTAGCAGTGGCTAATAAAATTCATTTCCTTCCTTCCTCCCTTCCTCCCTTCCCTCTTTCCTCTTCCTTTTTTAATTTTCTATTTTGATCATACTCCTTTTAAAATTGAAATCTTTTCCACTAATTCATACAGTCCTCACACATGAAGGTGGAGCTAACAAAGCTGAGTTTCTCCCCACTGTTAAATTCAGTCCAAGAGTACCACTTACAATTCAGAACTGTTTTGCTCTTTTGGCTCCAGTTTTCAGGAACTTCCATTTTCTCTTTTTTATTTTGAAGACTAGAAACTTGAGGAGAAGCACAGTACAAATCCAAATCAGCACTGTCAACACTAGATTGTACTCAAAGAGTGGGATTTTCCAGAGAGCTTTCATATCTCCTGTGAAAGGTATTTTATAGAGCAGAGCCATAAAACAAATGCACAGTTGGACCAATTCCTTTCGAGGTCCATTTTGTCTCTAGCTGGTCTAATCACACAAGCAAGAAGAAAAAAAAGATTTTGACTCATGCATATGTAAATCTATACCACTTACAAGTTGCATAAGTGCAATATTTTTAACTCCTGCAGAAATAAAACTTAGTGCAGCTCCTGTATGGGCCATAGAGGAATACAGTTGTCACAGTTTTGTCCAACCCAAATACATCACTTATGGCAAGGTGGCACCTGACTGCTTCACAAAATTATGCGCAGAACCCCCCACTGATTGGTGCTCTGGCTTTTTCATCCTTCTCATTATCTACAACTAACAAAATTTGGTGTGTCTGGATTAGGCAGGTCAAAAAGGCTGAGCCCAGGTAGTAAATTATTGCCTTTGGCTCTGAAGCTGAGGTTTACAGCTACCAGGATTGCTTATGAGAGTGATTTGTTTACTCATGGGCCATACACCAAAGATGTGATTTCTCCTGTGCTCACAACCCTCATTCTTCTGGTTTATAGTTCCTTTGGTTTATTGAGATGAAGTCATGAGAGATCTCTAACTGGATGTATGGGACAGTACCCCAGGATGGGGAAGCTGTGCCACTGAAGGATGAGGATGGAAATGAATCCTCAGAGCTGAACTTTATATTTGGTGGGCTTGCACAGACAGACCTGTGTACTGTTTTTAATGACAAAGCTTGAGAAGTAGGGATTATAACACTAATTATATCTGTGGGTAGACAGGGGCCTGCAAAGGTTATATCACTCACACAAGTCACATGTTAAGTCAGCATTAAAACCAAGAATAGAAACCTGAAGTAATGCCTCTCAGTCCAAGGTTTCTAATGATTAAACCATATCCTCCCCTTTGGCCCGATCCACAGCACAGAACACAGTACAAAGTGTACCTCCATGACATTTTGCACATAGATATCTTAAAATGTTTCTGCAAGTCAGACACAATCATTGCATGGATGTGCAAGTGCTGACACTGAAAAGGAAGCAGGGACAGGTATGGCCAATAGGTAAAATGAACTATATTCGAAAGTCTAAAAGTATAGGTACTGAAATCACATGCTTCCAAATTGTTGTAATTGAAAAGTGGAAGCTGACTGGAAACCAGTAGAACAAGGAGCTCAGTGGAAGACTGGAAACAGACCTGCAGGTCTGCAAGTTAAGCGGGATGAAGATGATGCATCACCTTTAAGGGAAATAACACAATTTTGTACATGATGAGAGGAGTAATTAGCAGCCAAGGTAATGCCCTGAGGATTATGAAAACCTCAGGCAAGTGAGAATTTAGCAGCAACAGATCAAATCTCAGCTGAAGTATCTACTCGTGCCTAGCTGGCAGCTCATCAGGCAACATTACAACAGCTAATCTAAATGAACTTTAACATTAAATTGTGTTTGTGCAGGCAGAAATCACGTAGTGAAAGAAAGGTGCTGTGACAAGACTTGTGGAAGAGTTCAAAAGAATCTGATTGCAGATTTTCTGATTGCAGAGTGCAACCTGATAACTGCTTGCTAGAAGTGGAGCAGTGGTACCAATTCATCACGGAAGTACAGAAAAAATATCAGTTTTGTTTTTTTTTCAGTAACAACTTAGTGCCAAAATTAGTTTGAAAAAAATATTTGCAACTCTGGATCTTTAGGAATCAGAGAAATATTAACACAAAAAAAGAAAGATCAGGTGTTCCAATTGGTATGAGCAGCTTGTGATAACATGTCTACAAAGAGCAGAAATCCTGGAAGTAACTTCCCACATGATCCTTTTGGGCTCCCTTTGGTACTTGATGGAATCACCACAGAGCTGCTCCTATTTGTGGTGTCTCCTGGGACAACTTCTTCCAAAAGCAATGACTCACAGTTCATTGAGTTTAAAGCTGTTTGCAGGCCATGAAACTGAGGTTTGCCACAAGGGCCAAGAAATCCTACAACCTCCATGGCAAAAGCAAAGCTAGCACAATTAGCCATAAGATAGAACGTATTCTGTTTGCCCTCAACAGGTATAAATAAGCCCCTCTCCTCAGTTTCCATGCTTGACACCCCTCTTACGGAGTATGGCAATCAAGATTTCAACGAATGGCAAATTTTGTCCCTAAATAGTCAGAGGTCCACTTATTTCAGATGCAATTGTGCTGAAACCTATTAGTAATTTAGCTCAGTAGCAGACAAAATAAAAGGGTGTAGAGAAGTGATCACTACTAGATAAAGGAAATCTTAGAGGAAATCAAATAGACAAGTGTTCTTTATTTCAGCTATTTTACTTTACCAATTAGATGGTTTAGAAATTAAGTCATTCAGTGTTTAACAAATAGGAAAAATTATTGAGAAAACTAAACTAAATATATTTTCTTTTTTTTTTTTTTTTGTGGAAATACTGATTGCTGAGATTTTCTACTGTGTAAATAGGCACAAAACCAGTTTGGGATTTTTTCATCAAAATCAATGTTATTAAAGCTGCCTCATGGACTTAGATTTCATTACTGTTTATGCTCAGAGGTTCGACAGTATCCAACAGGACTCAGAACAAGAGGTTTGGGATATTCAGCACAAAACAATGTTTACAGAATAGGGGAAAGCTGAGCCCTTATCTAACCCTCCTCCATTTGTCACACCCCCACAAAGAAGTGGGGAGCTATTGGGATAAAGAGGGCAGTTTATGCCATGTATCCATGGGCAGAAATAACCCTGCAGACCCCATAACCTTGCAGAAGCTGGCCCGAGCTGACCCTGTCATTAACACATACCCAAACCAGCACAGTTCTCACTGTTACACTTCCACTTTGCTAAGAGCTTATCAGAAATACACACCCAGTAAAAAATCCCCCAACATAAGAAAAGCCCCAATACCCTTATCAGGGAGAGAATTATTATCTCTTTTGCAAATAGGATACTGAGACATAATTGTAGAGAGATCCAAATAAAAACTGCCCCTGGCAAAGCAAAGAGACTCAAATTCATGATTCAGCCCTGACATGTTACAGCAGACTAATCCTTCAGTGCTGTTTGAAACGCACACAGCACGAGGGGGAAGCTACCCTTAACACTGTGTCTGCACACTGAGTGTGTCTAATCCCAAATTTCTGCTCCAGACTCCACGAGAGCAGTGAGGGTTAGAGGGGGTGACACAGTTTTTGAGCAGGAGGATGTCCAGAGGCAGAACCCCAAACAGTTGCATGGTAAATTTTCAGGGCTCAGGATGTAAACAGCCCTCGAGTCATTTCATAACATTTATGCTAGTAATTTTGAGGTTACTTTTTTTTTAATGGACAATGGAGTTTATTGCTTATTTAGAAGTTACAGCATCTTTGCTCAAAGGTGAGACTGCCACAGTTATTTTTAACTAAGTACACCAGGAAGAAGCATTGGCAATCAGATCATTACTCCAGTTTCTGTGAACTTTGCTTTACTAAGCAAAAAAAAAAAAAAAAAATAAAAACACAAAGCAAAAAGTAGTCTGACCTTCCAGAACAACATTAAAAAAGAAAAAAAAGTCTGATCTGCTTATGTGGGCAGATTTTGGCACAGGGTAAACACCCATGTTTGCTCCTCAAATTGCACAAGTCAGAAAATATTCTCTCTGTCTTTCATCCAGGCTTTTAAACCATGGCACATTTGTCTCTCTGACAATCTGAGGCAAGTTACTTTCTTCACATGGAAGAGTAAGAACTGGGACAAAGTAAATGTGCCCACTGCCTGTAATCTGGTGTCCCTAAAGGGACATCCTATAGTGGGCACACACATCCTTACGTAGCTGCCAAAACCCCAGTTCCAGCCTACTCAGCTCCTCAAGTGTTCATCCACAGCAGCATCTCTGCTAAAGGTGAGCCCACAGTGCCTCAGATCTCTTCTGGGAGAGGGCTGCTCTAAGTAGAGTCTCAGGCCACAGCACACAAGAGTTTACAGAAGATAAGTTCAGGAAAGCCTGAAAGAGTGCCAGCCCCAGTGCCATGCCAGGGTACAAAGTGTGCTGGCACTCTGGTGTGGTGCTTTGGATCAATAAGGTGTGTAATAAAGCACATATTGACTGACAGGCTGGACAGACCCACAGAGACAGCCAAGGGATTTTTGCTCTCCCAGCATGTTGACAGTGGAGCCTAGAGCCTCAGTTTGTCTTTACTTATCTTTACATGTTTATCTTCTGCAAGAGCTGCTCCTCTGGGTTCTTTGGGGTCTCTCTCTTTTTAAAGAGATTAAGCATCCTTCACACCTTCCTTAATAAAATGTTGGGAGTATGGTGCACTCAGTAGTGCCTCACACAAGGTTTAGAGATCCTGGATCACTTGTGGGCCGGAGTTTGACTTCAGTGAAGGAAGTCAGGGATAGCAAAAAGGTCCCCCACCATGGACAAAGTAAAGAGAGGCCAAGATCACTGGCAGTTCAGGTGAAGGCAATGAATAAATACTGAAAATACTGAAAATGAGGGAGCTTCATTGACCAACTAAGCTGGTTGTCCTTCAGAATGCAATTAACATCACGTGGTTAAACATCTTAAACCCCCTTAAAGTTGCCGAAGATCCTCTAATATTGAATTCTGTATTTTTTCCCCATGAAAAAAATATCAGTTCAGAAAAATCAAGCTACAGCACAGACACAAATCTGCTACTGCATACACACATGCTTTGTTTTCACAAGTGTCTCAAAGCCTGAAGGTCTCCAAGCCCAGCTAAGGAAAGAAGGCACTGATACTTTTCTTACTTTGAAAATTATTTCCGTGCACTTAGGGTTGGTAAGCAACCATTGAAACCAAAAGCATGAGCTGAAAGTCCCTTTTCTTTGTGAATGGGTGTTTGTGCACTAGCATTTGTGGAGTTAGGCTTTTCCCCAGGCCTATGTTTTATGATTACAGGGAATTCTCTATAGCCACTGCCATTCCAACTGTATGATACTTCCTAAGAAACTGATGTATCACGCACAACACTTTGTGCCCTGATTGAAAACCACCATCTCAACCTCAAAATCCAGTGAGGAATTAGCTGACAAAGGGTTTAAAAGCTGCATCTCACTCCCAACAGAAGCACCAAATGAAATCCTACCTATTAAGGTGTTTGCTGATCCTAACCCTGTTCACACTTCACAGCAGAAAAACAGACACTTTCAGCCCTGTGAAAAATAACACTTTTGTTCACATACTGCATACATAGGACAGCAGCTAAAATATCTTTTTTTGTACTCTATTAATAATTCCACTGCATTCATCTTATAGTTCCTATTGTGAAAGGGTTTTGTTTCATGTACAGGAAAATCTCCTATATATTTAGGCCACAGCTTGCAAAAATAAACAAATAATCCATTTTCTAATAGGTTTGACAGGTGGACCAAGTTAAAACAAGGGACAGAGACACTCAAAACTAAGCTCCAAAAGGCTCATCCTAGCAGAGCCCCATCTAATTGCCATCCTGATTGGACTCAATGATCCTAAATGTCTTTTCCAACCCTACTGATTCTATGATTAAGTGCCTAAAGTTTCTTAAGCTGCTTGACAGTGCCAAAAAAAAAAAACCCACAAGAATTTCCTTAAGGAAAAAGCACCCACTTTTGCAAACAAGTGAAGTTGCAACTTTTTTTTTTCTTTGCATTAAGGTTACGTCACTTATCTCTTGGGTACAGATGACATTCATAAGCATGTGCCTGGACCCCAGCTAAATTATCTCTTTCCCCTAAATAGTCTCAGGGAAGAAAAACAACAAAATTCTGTACAGGAAATTGGGAAGGCTCAGTTCTGAGCTTAATTTTGAAAATTCTTTCAGTTGAGCCTCCAAATTTATTTTTTTGTCTGTGGCTTTTCATGTATGAAAGATTTATCATTTGTGCAGGCAAGCTCAGGAGCTGCAAGTGTAGCTGCCCAGCTGCAAAATGTGGGCACAGCACCTGCTGCACTAAAGCTCTCTGCAGACAAGTAGACACATTCCAGCTACTCACTCCAAGCATTTTAAATGATCTCCTCCCTTCAGGAGACTTCTTTTTGCCTTTGTGGAAAATACTTCAGTGGACAGGTTCCTGCCCACCTGCATTCAGGTGCTATTCATGATCAGAAATTCACAGCCAAATTCACAGCAGGTAGCACCAAAAGCATTCTATGATTTCTACAGCAAAAATGTAATGACTTCATTTCAATAGGTAAACATGATGAGCTCCACAGATGATTGCTGAGGCATTAGACATCATTAGTCCCACAGAGAAAGCCCTAAAGTCCTGCACTATCAAATTGTTTACCACTAATTTACAGAGGTTGAATCCACAAATACATTTCTATCATTTTGCAGTTGCCTAATTAATTACATATATTAAGCAAATTAAACTGAAGGATGCAGCAAGTACTCCCAGGGTAACCAATGGCTGTGTCACCAGCAATTTGCTGCTTTTACATTCATACACAATTTTCTTTTAGTGGCAAAGACAATCATAAAAGGATGAAAGCAGGAATCTCATTAGTACAGCAGAAATCAAAAGAGATTTCTATTGCATTGAAATTAGTGAAATAACTCCAAGAGAAGGACTTTATAAACATGTGCAGGAGTGAACACAGGTCCAGTCCTTGAACCATGTCATGCCTATTGTGTACATGCATATTTTGTGTCACACAGACAACAGAAGCAATGAGTGAAATATCACCCCAGTCATTTATTTTAAATGTACACACGTTTTTGTTAATTTTAAAAGAGACTGATTTTTCATGGTGATTCAAAATCATCTTCCAAAAAAAAATTTCTGATACTTGTGGAGTTTTATTTAGATTTTTAAAAAAACATTGTTGGCATTCCTTTTTCCTGTACTACAAGAGCACAGGACATTTGAGGAGCACCAGCCATGTCTTCTATCTTCACATACAGAAAAAAAAAAACAAAAAAAACCCAACTCAACAAACCAGCCCCAAACATACCCAAATCAGGAGGAAACATACACAAGGGCAATTCCACAGCTGTTTGGTGCTACATGATAAACCACAATGTGTCCCTTAGTGGGTGTGCAGAATGTATGATCCAGAGTTTGGAATGTCCTCATTTCCTGATATTTTTTTCCTTTTTTTTTGTTCTATCTGTGGAAGAACTGCTGACTGACACATTTGATAGGGAGAAGCAAACTTATTCTTTGATGTTTTAAGTGCCAGACTTAGGAATGACTAATTCTTCTGTTCTGGTATTACAGTAGCAGCTCTGAAAGAAAGCAGACATAAAATGCCTCTACCCATCTTTTTTTTTTTTTTTTTTTTTTTTACACCAATTTTGAGACAAATTTTAGAATATTTTTTGAATACTCCATGAAATCTTAAATGTGCCCCGTGACACAAGGTCAAAACCCCTCTCCACTTATTGATACCAGTGTTTGTACTTTGAATTAAAGGTCAAATAAATCAAACAAATCCTACACAACTAAAAGAACTCTTTCACTCCATATCCTCCAGGCCCTTACAGTGGTTTTACTTCAAGGTCCAAATCCATGCCATAATTACAGTAAACCTTTGTTGAATGAACAGAAAGTCCTCTGATAAACAGCAAAGGCAGGAAACTAATGAATACCATTGATACAGACCACAGCAATAACATTTTTAGGAGAAAATTGCTTGTAAGACATACCAAGCTCCAGCCATCTAAGAAAACAATCTGCAATTTCTTTTCTTACTTCAAAGCAGGAGATGGCTATAAAGTTTTTCTTTATACCCAAAATCTGATGAGCCACCCCTTCCTAGGAATAGGTAATTAAAGCAAAACAGAATTTCACCAAAATATCTGTAATCTACATGGTCAAAGTAGATAGCACTTTTCAAAGTATCTTTTCCCCAGAAATCACAGGCTAGCTCTGTCTTTCAGAACAGCCTTTATATTCCCTTAAAGATTGCTATGCTGCAGTCAGTACAAAATTTCCCCTTCAAAATTCTTCTATGAATTGAGGAGAACCTGTCTTGAGCCTTTTCTTCCATTTTAATACTTATTTCCTCATCTCCTGTTCCTCTTGGATATCTTTTTATTTTGTTTCCATTCCTGACAGTTGTTCCTCCCAGCAACTGCCCTGGCACCTGGACTCTGTTGGCCACTCAAAAGCATCACAATCTAGGCAGCTTGGGCTTGCTTGGATGGAACAGGCTCAAGAATCCTCTCTCTCTTTGGCATCTTTGGTACATGTCCAGAGCACTCACTAGTTCCCCATCAGTCACTTTTTCATGCAATTGACCAATTGCTGTTCCAAATCAACCAACACTAACTTTCCCCAAAATAGGCTGCTTTCTACATCTGTGCCTCAGGACACTCCAATTTCCAGCTCATTTTTTTTCAGAGAACACATGGTTACTGAAGCAAACTGATCCTTAACTCTGTGTGCAGCACATCACTTGGAAATCTCCATTTTAGCAACCACAAGCAGTTGGCAGATTTAGCTTTTAAAAGTCTCTCACATTCTAAATACATTCATGTGTGCACCAACCTGATTCTCTCAAGAGTGTAAAAGACTAAGATTAAAGTCCTCTGAGCACAGTTATCCCTATTCAACACAAAGCTGCTTTCTGAAACAGGAGGCACACCAAGCATTAGCTTGTCCTCACTTCTCAGTGGGATGGTTTTCACCATCCCAAATGCAGCTGGCAAAAGACCTGTAAATCCAGATTTCTTCTCATGGCATTACTCATCAAAGCCTTTCAGTTCCTTCACCTGCCAGCTGAGCCATTAGCTGTTTACTTGGCAGAATGGTTAGGGTTTTGGTTTGACCACTACTTCTGCCACAAATCACATTAGACTTGTGGAACTCTTCACAGAAGTAATGCTGAAGTGAATTTATCTTTTGCATCCCAAAGCTGGCATTTCTCAGAGTACATTTTCTCAATTATTGTACACTTGGTGAGAATGAAAGAGAATTCACAAAGTAAATCAAGTTTGCTAATTCGTCTGTAAATACTGATGTTTATTTATACTTTGGGGGCACCTCCTTGTAAAAGCCAGCTGCAGAAACAGACAGAAAGCAGCAAGAATCAATTCTGGGGTTTTTGGTTAGTTACAAACATTCAGAGGAAAACCATAATGGTACATTTTTTGAAAGCATCCATGCCATGGTTTGAGCTGTGGCAGTCATGCTATCCATATTCTTGCTGTTTAGAAGAAAAAAAAAAAAACAAAACAAAACACTTTGTATAAACAAACAGCCCAAATAAACAGGAAGGATTTTCTCTGGAAAAACTCTCTGGAGTTCTATGATGCCAGTGAGTGACATTCAGGTCTGCAAGTACAGTTCCATTAACGTCATCAGCATTAAGAAATAGTCCTTCTGCACTTCAGAAACGTGTTTCTTCTATACAGATAAGAGTCCCTTCAGGTGGTTTTAGTGGTGAAAATAAGATCTACTGCTCTTTTAATTCCCCAAAGAATATCTGTGAAAGGACTGAGTTCTATTTCACTCTGGTAACCATCAACAGAATTTCCTACTGAAGTTCTGTCCCATACATCTGAAAACACCAGGATTAAAAGATGCTTTGAAGACTGAGACACCAAACTACTGTACTGATGACCTGCATTTTTCAGAAGGAAATATTATTATGTTGAATACAGTGCCAAAATGTATTTAAGCCTATTTTTCAGGCTCACACCACACTTCTAATATTTTTCTTTTAGGTGGATGGGAATACAGTGTACTTAGGGCTGTAGTTTCATTAGCAAGTTGTGCAGCACACTCAGAACAAGTCTGAAACAGGTGTAGCTGTAAATTAAAACCTCATGCTTACAGGTGTTACTGGAGGGAAGGAGAAATGCTTTATACTGGCTCTGCCCTGCCCTGAATGACCATTAGCAGTTTAAGCACTGTAAATATATGGTCCTGTAGCCTGCCTTTTTAGTTTAATCTAAGAGGAGCTCAGTTTGTGCTCTCCAAGACAGTTTGACAACACAAACCAACAAATGTCAGGGAAGGTGGATAAAAAGATTCCTGTCACAGGGCATCCCCTCTCAGAACTGGCACATTAACACATGTGCACCCTGTGATGATCAGCAGAAATACTTGTGGGAAAAAATGTTTAAGAAACCCATAGAAGAATAATAGGGAAGAAAAGGATAGAGAAACAGCCTGTTGTTCATGAGGGTTCTAGCCCTAAAAGCTCTCCGTGATTTAATAACGTGGTAGCTTTTCAGGAATATTACAAAGCCTGCTAACTGTGGAGTAACCATTTAGGAAGAGAAAAAAAAAAAAAAGCCAAAATGTCCATTTAGTATTAAAGCACTTTAAGGAAATTTAAATGGGACAGATGTAGAAAAAGTAAAGTTCGAATAAAATGTTGCATTTCTCAGACATTTTTTTCTTTGAAAGAAAAGAAGTTGTCTGTAGCAGTAGCACACAGATATTTTTAAATACAGAAATAAATACAGATTCTGAGCATTAAGTGAACTTCCTATCTGTATATGGGTCTAGATTGTCTTAAGAAGAATGAGAAACAGATTCTGCTTTCCATTTCAGGAGTGCACCATCACTAAAGCATCAAGGAGCTCTCCAAGTTGTAATTCATTCACTACATCTAACTACATTACACCTCTGAGTCTGACCATTCAATATTCATCTTCCCTAAACTTAAGGCATATAACAAATCAGTGTAATTAAACAGGAATTCTGACATACTGAGCCACTGCCATCTTGTCTCTCTAAACTAAACCCAGGCCCATGGACCTAGGCATAGTAAAGATATTAATACTATAAATTTTGATACCTATTTTGATACCAATAGACATTGCTACTTTTTGATGTCAATATCCATTGGCATCACTGCCCATTGATGCCTATTAATTTCAAAACTGTGATATTGACAGGCATTTATATTTGTACAGATCATTAGCTTTTCATATCCACAGGCACCAATACTTTTATTTTTTAATGCCAATTTCAATATCTATCTTGATGCATTCATAGGTAAAGTTACCAGTACACCTCCTAATTTTGAAACCAAATTTCAATATTAGAATGCATCAAAACCTATTTCAATATAAATTTTGATACCGATAAGTATTCAAAGACTAAGGTGCCTATTTGAAGGAATAAATACCCTTAATATCAATGCCTATCAAAACTAATCTAAATACTGGTAGACAGTCATAGCTATCAATTTCAATGTTGATTTTTATATTATTAGGCACTAATATTTACTGATATCAATAGGTATCAAAAGAAGGCATCAGCACTTACTGATATCAATAGGTATCAAAAGATAGGAATTAATACCTATCAATTTCTGTAGTGATTTTGAAACCAATAGGCATCAGTAGACATTGCTAGGCATGAAAATCTATCCATTTCAAGAGTTACTCATTTCAATAGTCATCTTTGCCTAATGAATTTGATATCAGTAGGCATCTATACCTATTGATATTGATACCTTTCAAAAGCAAGAGTAGTTAATATTTGTATTTTTTTATACCTAACAATATTGGTACAGTGATTTAGATAATAATTGATACCTTACAATACTTTTTGATAGAGATACTTATTGTTATGGCAGTCATCAGTAGACATTAATTCCAACTGATAAGTATCAATACCTATGAATCTGATACCAATTTACTTGCATGCCCATCAATATCAATCAATAACTGGGTATATTAAGAGGCATCAATTCCTCTGGATATTTACATACTGGTCAAAGAGCCACGTGAAGCTTCGGCATGTAGGTTACAGGTTGTACTATTTGATATGGAGTTTGTCCACTTCTGCTGTGCTTCCTGGAGCAAAATGTTGAAGAAAAAACATATTAGGTGTGTAAAATCCTGCATTTCAAGGTTAGCCAGTGTGTGCCAAAATCACAGATGCAGGGGTCATTTGTTAATAACTGATCCTTGATATTTAGACAGAGGAGAAATATAGAACAATCTTGCTATGTCATTATATCCAGGATTTCTGAGTACTTGCACATGGCTCAAATTAATTTGGTTTTCTTGGAAGTCAGTTCTCTTTAAATCAGGTTCCTCTTAAGCATCTCTCATCTCCCATGGAGATGCACTTCCTTCCTTCAGGTTTTGGAGAGTTACTAGCTCTACCTAGACTTCTCTGCACAGGTCTGGATCCTCTACCATGCCCACAGTTTTATTTCTGAAGGCTGACAACACAGCCAGCCTTACCCCTTTTTTCCTTTCAGCTGCAAACATCCTCCCTCTGTCCCACACACACCTCCAAACCCAGCAGGGAGAGACAGACACACTCCCACAGAGCTCTCTAAGAAGCTGCAGTGCCACATGGAAAGACAGTTGGATTTACTGGCATTGTTTCTAACTTTAAATATTTTGTCAGCTCTGGATTTGGGGTATAAATTTGCTTATGTGACTACAGAGCAAATGATAGCTATAAAAGCTTGCTCATGTTATCCTAGCACAGATCAGTGCCGCAAGGGGAGTGTCAGCATGTGTGTTGTCACTGGCACCTCCTGAAGAGGCAAGCTTTCAAAGTTCACCTCTTGCCTGCTGGAGAAGGCTAGGATGCCCAGACTGACACTCCATGCTGGTGGTAAATGTCACCACGGTATCACATTACCACATCTAGTTTAAAAAAGTCTGACATTTAAAAGATATGAGCTTGGAAATCTGCTCCCAACTCCACCAGGGATGCAGTACTGAGTGGCAAGGAGAAACCGCTGTCTTGCAATTCAGGCCACCTCCCTTCAGCACTTTTGGTTTCTCCAAGGGAATTTTCCATGCAAACAGGGACTCTGCTCAAATCCTGTTACCTTAAAAACATTGACACAATCACAAGCTTGAGAAGCACAGCTGATGGCCAGTACTGAATCAGGGAATTCAGTATGGATGGAACACACTGCAGCAACACTTGCCACACCAAACCTGAGAATGGAAACTGAGAGGCCCCCACCCCTCAGTAAAGTCTGCCACCATAAATGGGATCCCAACATCTGTGCAGCTGCTTCATTAACAGAATAGTCATGATGCAGATTGGAGATTTTCAATTAAAACTGGAGTAATTTTCACAAGTCATTATAGATCCATTAGATACAGAAACAGGGTGATGCTCTTTGCAAAAAAAAAATTTAAAAAATGTTAGAGGAAGAAGATTAAATGGCTCAAAAGACAGAACCTTGGCTTTTAAGATATTTTTCATTATTTCTCAGCCTAAAGTGAGCTGTTCAGCAGCTCTATGAGGTTGGTGCTGAAACACCTCATATCTCCTTTGTACTTGGTTCAGGAGGGTCACACTGGATCACAGCCTGGCCCAAGGCCAAAGACTCTTCACAAAACTGCTCAAAACTCTCTGTAGGTCAGTCATCCTTCAGGGCTTCACAACCTAAACTAAGGCTCTTTCCATGTACTCTGTTTTCTCACTTCTTACGAGTGCTTCAGCACCACATTAACCTCACTTATGAATGCAGTGAGACACAAGGAAGACAGAGGATGATTTGCAGCATTTGGGCACCCATGGGTGCGGCATTCGCATTTTCTGGAAAATCCCTTCACCCAGGATTTTTCTCCTGGGAAGCTGAGAACCCTCCAAGAAAAAGGAAAATAATTTTATCTCATTTGCTTCTCTTCCGTTTTGCTTACATGTGGAATGTGTTTGGAGATTGTTCCATTGGTTTCTGCTGTGGGTTGTTTTCATTCATTAGCCAATCAGGGCCAAGCTGTGTCAGGACTCTGGAGAGAGTCATGAGTTTTCATTATTATCTTTTTAGCATTCTGGAAGTATCTTTTCTGTATTGTTTAGTATAGTTTAGTAAAGCATTCTTTAATATAATATAGTATCATAAAATAATAAGTTAGCCTTCTAAGAACATGGAGTCAGATTCATCCTTCCTCCCTTCATCTGGGGGCAATGCAAATACAATACATGGGTACCACAGGATGGGCTACAGTCCCCCTGTGACACTGGATCTTGTACTGGGCCTGTCTGGGATGGAGTTAATTTATGACACTGTCCTTAGCTTGTTCCATGATTTTTTTTTTTTTTTTTTTTTTTGCTTTTGGTCTTCCTAATCTCTCCCTCATCCTACTGAGAGAGGAATCAAGTAAGCTGTTATGTGGGTGCTCAGCTGCTGGCTGAAGTCAACCCACAAGAGTCATAAAGCCATATAACCTTTTGTCATCAAGCTGCAAGAAAGGAGAGGTGAAAGAAAGCTTGACAAGAGCTGTTAAAGCAGCAGCCTTAGCACAGCAGAGGGAAAATCGTTAACAGGGAATCATGCAGCAACCATCTTGAGTGGGAAGGATAATATCCTCCCAGCAAAAATCCCTTCTCTTCACCCCTTTTATTGAGACATGAACTCCTGTGCTGTTTAACACCAGCCTCTCCACACAGAAACACTCACACATCGACTTTGTGTAGCTTGTGCCATAGAGGAAGGAGGTAGAAAATATTTCCCAAGAATAATTGATCAGTGATCTCCATGTTTCCTAAGAATAATTGATCAGTGATCTCAGCACAGCAGCAGCCTCTTTGCTGGGAATCTCTGCTCAATCTCTGCAGACTAGGGAGATCCAGAGAACAATGCGGGCTGCCCACTCTGGCATTCTTTCTCGTGCACACATCTGCATCCCAAACTGGTAATGCTGTGGTCCTGCACGAACCCAAAACCTCGTTTGGAGTAATGGCCTGACAGCACACAACAGCCAAGAGCCCTTTCTCTCTTTCCCACCCCAATTTATCCTGTCTGTGAGCTCTTGGATGAAACTAGGAGCCAACACAGCTCCCAGCTTCTTGAAACAAGGGGGATGACTCTGTCCTGCATTTCTGCAGAAGGACTGTCACAGTCACAGATGGTCACATCCTTGCGGCTCCCCTTCAGGAGCTGACACAGGATGGGTGACACAGCAACTCCTGATGTTGAGACATGCAGAGGAGGGAAGGGTTACTGCAATCCACCAGGACCTCAGCCAGTAACTGCTTTGTATGTCAGAAAAGTGGTACTTAATCCTGTGTTTGTGGGGCAGGGACAAGCTCCACAAAGTCACTGCCCTGTGAGCAGGCAGTGAGTGTGAGAAAGGAGCTGCACTGGAGGCTCAGCACAGGAACCTCAGAGAGCTGTGCTTTTGCAGCATGCATTAAAAACAGCTCCCCAACACTGGGGCTGAGCTAGGTACTCACTCAGAGGAAGAACTGGAGAAGGAATTTCTCAAAGAGCTGGAATTCCATGCAGGAATTCTTCCCCAGCTGATGGCTCTGAAGGAGATGTTTTAAAGGTATCAGACCAGCAGTGCACAGATCTGAGCCCATGAAGGTAGAGCTGTAAGCCTACCAGAAATGTCAGGCTCTGACTTCCCACTGTTCCTAGAGCAACATAAAGCAGCTCACTTTGTGGGGCTGGGATCCAGGGCCCTGGCACGGATGGTCACTGACTCCAAGACTGGCTGGAAACATGGAAGGAGGTATTTCTTGGCCTGTCCTTGCAGAAGCCTTCTCTGTGGAACTGGGATTGTTTAGCAAACTCCAGAATAGCCACTCTCTGGACTCTTGTGCATGGTGCCTCTGTCAGAGGTTGTTCTTGAACCCTTCGAGGGCTCTACCTTCACTTTTTTGCTGGTTGAATTCCTCATTGCTTGCCAGTGTCCTCTTTCAGCATCCATCATGAGATTAATGACTTCCAAGTCATCAGCAGATATATTTGATGGCACTCAAGTCCCAATTCTTGCACAGTTCAAAGACTGTCATATCTTTGGGGGCCCCAAAGCTGCAGGTTTCTGAATTTCATGAGGTAAAACAGGCAGCTATGGACTTGGCAGGAGATGGTGAACAAAGTGGAGAAGGCATTACACAAAATAGAAACTAAGAGGAGTAGGAATTCAGCAAGGGAAGACAGAAAGAGAAAAATGGAATCCTTTTAGGGAAGGAAAAGGATTTCAATTCCAAATAGATACAGATGAATGAGGAAGGTTTCTTCAGGATGCTGTGAGAGCTATCAGCACTTGAGATCCTCACCTTGACCCTTCTGTATTTAGTCTTCCAAGATAACCTCATAGTGGCAAACCCCAAACTGAAGGATAGGGCCTAACAAACTCCAACACTGGAGCATATTTGGACCTGAACTTCCAGGTCAGATCCCTCCTAGAGGAATCTAGTTGTTTCTAGATCCCTTTGAACACGGAATACATATGCAGTAAACTGGAACAATCAAGGGCTTCACTTTAAAACCACTCATCTAAAATCCAGCTGCTAATATAGACACAGTTGTAGTCTTCCCATTACTGTTCTAAACCTTGGCCAGGTATTTTCTCTCTTCTGTTTTTACTCACAAGCAGGTAATTATTTTCTTGTGGTAAGATCTGAAGAACCCAGTATTTGACATTTACAAATGTTTTTATCCACCACTAAATGAACTACACCCACTGCCTAGCCAGGAAACTTCCCTCCTGCCCATTACCACAGGTATCTAAATGCTTGTTTAACCTCATAGTCTAAGGATTAAATACACACAAGTCTAAAATTAAGGATTACACTGCCTTTGAACTGGTCATTGGAAAAATAGGGTATCATTTCTTGGAGTTCCCAGGCTTTCAGAATAAAAAAAAAGCCTGCAATTGTTTGGGAGAGGAGGGGTGGAACAAGTTCATTTTTCACTTTGTTCTTGGAGTCAGGGTTGAAAAGAATGTATTAGGCAGTGTAAGTAAACCTGTAAAATCGTTGCCTGTGCTATACATATTTTAGACACAAATTAAGATTATTTCACCTTCTGTGGGGAAAAAAAGTTTTATTATTAAAAAACTAAAAATAATCCCTGTAAATCCTAAGGACTGTGAAGTCTAAGGTCCATTCTCAGTTTTGTGAGGTTGAACTAGGAAGGGTCATGTGCAATGTTTGACCTACATAGTCACAGCACATACACAAACAGAAATGCTGCAAAGCTTTTCAAGGGCACGGGGTTCTGGAAAAAGAGCAAAGAAGGACCCTCCCCATAGAATTTACCTGCCAAGTATAAATCTTCCCAAAACTACATTATTGGCTACAGCTCTTGTGCACAGCACACCTGAGAAAACCTTTAATTGCAAAGCACTACTGATCTTTTTGTGGATTTAGGAACCTCTGGAAAATGAAAACTGCAAGTTGCAATTCAGCAGCTAATAAGAACACACACACACACACAAAAATCATTCTCTTAATAATGCTGAAAAGCTCATATAAATTTCAGTGTCCTTCAGGTACTGTAACTGCACCCAAGGTCAGATCCAGCTGATGTTGGTCCCATAGGGAGTTTTTAACCTGCTGTTCACTAAGCTGTAGTCATTCCTACTTTTCATGTCAATAAATCATGGGATTCATGCAATCAGCTGCAACTCACTGTGGCCTGGTATCCCCATCTCATCATCATATGGGAGTCATAATGAAATTTACATAACCAGCACAGTACAGGCCAAAATATAAGCTAAGTCAATCTTGCCTAATTATTTTATCCAGAATTTAGACTCATGTTCACTCAATTTCAGTAAGTTAATTTTTGATAGAATCTACTTCTAGATTCAAACCAGTATTTTCCAAGCTCTGTTGCAAGGCAAGGAGAGATTGACCATAGTTCTAACACCTTTTCCCAACAGCTCCCTTTAAATAATCCACCTTCTCCATTGACCTAAGCCAGTCCCAGGAATCTGAAGGAAAATTAAAGAATCAATCAAATTAACCTTTTGGCCTTCCTGCACTCTCCCATTTGCTTACCCACTCTTAATTTGGGATCTATACATTTCTTTGCAAATACATTGCTTCCAGCACTGCTTGGGACTTCACTACTATTATTGTAACTTACCCAGTCATCTACCTCTTGTTCCTAATTGTTTGTCTTTCTTGCTGAATAACTGTTAAAAGGGAAAATTCAGATTTACAGTTCATACTTAGGAAAATTCTATCTGGCAAAATGCAGGGTTTTTTTGTCTTAAGATGCTGCATTTCTACTAAGCTCCTTCTGAAAAAGCAATCAGAACACCGCACAGGAAAAGGTATGGGACTGTAAGAGCAGCATTCACACACAAAGACAAGCCTGTATCATTTACCAACATCAGAATTGTGTCATTTCTTCCAGTGATAAAACTACCACAAATTCTGGTTTATTCTGTAGCCTCCTAAACTTTGGGTGTCAAATGCCACATATTTTTACCTTTTTTTTTCCCTAGCAATGATCTCTGTCAAATAATCCTGAAATCAATTTAAAAAAAGAGAGATAAAGGAATAAAAAGCCCTACAAGGCACTTGTAGTTTTTGAAACACTGTATCTATTTAATATTAGAGTTATTTGAAATCCTGTGAGCCATCTGGAACATTATGGCTGTGTCTTGACTGCCAGAAATGGGTTTCTTTTGTTTATTCACTAGTAGAGACAATTTCTAGTCTACAGAGAGTCTTAGTCTTATCACTAAACAAACCAGATAGTCAGTCATGAACAAATGAGTACAATGAACCCTGTCCTTAAATGCCCCACAGCAACAGCCTCCCTGCCTCCCTTGGGATTTCACAGGAGGTGCTTCATCTATCACAGGTAGGCAGTGCCTGAAAAGACATGATTGCTGCTGGTAGAAATGGGTTTTCCTCTATGGAAATCCTTTCTGCAAATGCAAACCTCAGTGCTTGAGAACTTGTAATTTCTAAAGAATTTGCTGGAGAAAATACAGAGCCTATGTAGAAGGAAAAGGATATCTCAGTGTAGATGTTCTTCAATATAAAAATAGGTCATGCAACCAAGGCCTTTCGTCTTTGCTCTCAAGACTTTATTATGTTAACTTTACGTTAACATAATATGATGCAAATACATTTTGTGTATGTGGAATGGGTGTAACATCCCTGTTACTCA
>JAYDZK010000202.1:6692821-6703863 GCA_034509185.1 Euphonia xanthogaster | reverse complement strand
AAAGAAAGAAAGAAAGAAAGAAAGAAAGAAAGAAAGAAAGAAAGAAAGAAAGAGAAAGAAAGAAAGAAAGAAAGAAATCCACTCTGGTGCCTAAAAAACAAAGCTCCTTTATTTTCAGAGCTGCATAGCACATATATATCACACTCACCCAGCAGTCTCTTGTACAAAACATCCCATTGCTCAACTCTTTGGATTTGACCAAAAAGGCAGGAAGATAAAACAGGCAGTCTAATACACAACTTGGAACCATGGGCAAATTAACACATAGGATCATGACACCTTCTTGAATTACCAAAAAAAAAAAAAAAAAAAAGGCATAAAATAATTTTTTTCAAGCAACAGCATTAAGAACCTGTGTGAAGTGAAAGTGCAGTGAAAGAAAGGAATATGATTAACAGTGAAATAAATTTTGAGTTTGAAAACAAAGATTTTTGTAAGCTGAATTGCATACATTAAATTTTTTTTCTAGTCCCTGGGACTAATCATTTTAAATATGCTTATTTGCTGGTATGTACTTGACAAAATCCTGCACATGCTATGCTCTAAAGAAAGAAGAGAATAAAAGATAATTGCCACAAACTTTCATCCCAGATCAAGGTACAGTAAAGACCTTCCCTCAAGGTGGCACATCAGTGAGAGCCTAAAGGTATAAAAGGTGTGGTACTACAACAGCAAGAACACTCATTCTGCCTGAACAAATGTCTACCACAGTTTGCAAAGCTAGCTGTGCAGCCTTATTTAAATTAAAAATTGCAGTGGAAAGTCTTTTTTTCAGTTAAATCTGAACATAAATGTATGCAATTTAGCAATAATTGTGATGCTTTTTGCTTTACATATAAATGCAGATTCTTCTCCTGGGTCATCACCAAATGGAAAGGAATTGTGTCACTGGAGGAGACCATGATGAATCCACAATGATGTACTGAATAATTAGAAATGCTCAGTTGACAGCACTAAACTACAAGTATAGGAGGTTTATAATGATTAAAGTAGACCAGCAAAATATATTTCCATTATAAACTAAACCTTTCCAAAGAGAGAAAACCATGATGATAAAGAGGCCAATGTGGAATTAATCAGAGCTACAATGGCAATACCAACATTTATCTTCAAGAGATGATGGCTGAACTTGTCAAACAACAACCAGCAGAAAGTTCCTTACTGAGGGTAGATAAGTTCCACCTCTACAAACTGAATATTCTATAATCTGCTTATACAGCAGCTCATCCCTACAGCTGTCCCTTCATTTTAAATCCACCTGCTGTTTTAGCTGTGCAATAAAGTGCTGAATTCAGTCCTCAGCATCAAAAAGGGTGAGAAATACACAAGCCCCTACTCTTCTGAAACTAAAGGTAAAGCAAACTTTGCTTTTCTTTTAACTAAACGTTCTTCCTTTGTACCCCACTTTGGATACCTCGTGGCAGAAAAAAAGAGGGGCAAATTATTTGTAGTAGACACATGATGCAATGCACTGCATGATGCAACTATCACAGAATTCAGTCTTCAGCATCAAAAAGGGTGAAAAATACACAAGCTGCTGCTCTTCTGAAACTTAAATGTAAAGAAAATTTTGCTTTTCTTTTAACTAAATGTTCTTCCTTTGTAGCCCACTACAGATATCTTGTGGCAGCAAAAGAGAGAGGCAAATTATTTGTAGTAGACATGTGATGTGATGCACTGCATGACATAACTATCGCAGATATGATGCTGAAACCCTTCCCTCAAGCTGGCAAACATCTCCATGCTGACACACCCCACTGGTATCCAGCTGGGCAGGAAGGTCAGCCTAAGAACATCCCATTGTGGCATCTATTGTTTGCCTGTGAACTGGGCCTTGTCCATCAAATTAGTCACTTAAAGAAATGAATCAGTTACTTGGTTAAATGACTGTTTGCCCTGGCTATTAGGCAAACTGTATTACATCTCCAGGCATATGATCAAATGACTGAGAGTCTGACCTAAATTTACTTGCTGTGCTAAACAGCCATAGGGGGGAAAAAAAAAAGAATTACGCCTCACTGCCTACTGTCAGCCACAAAGAATATCTATCAGTCTGTAACTGCAGATGAAATGCAGTTTTGTAGTTTTCTGTGCCAGCTTTTTGGAGCAATTGCAGGTCAGCTGACAAAAGACATTTCAGAGAGTTTAGAGCTTTTTCTTGTTGTTTGGTGTTTTCCTGGAAGCTTTATGCTGACTGTTTTTGCACTTTGGGGACCCTAAAATGGTATGTTTTAGAGGTCCTTTGACTAAGCTTTTGTGGAATTTCCACTTGAGACAAATGCAAGATGAATCCTTACAAAAATACCAATCTCAAATACAGCAGAAGTACAAACAGATCATAGTCTCACACATTTGCTACACCAGACTAAAGACATGTGCACTTTTTAGAAATAAGCTTTCAATAGGAGGAGGGGGCATTCTGAAATTTCACAGATTCCCTTGATTTCCAGAGCACCTGCTCAAAGCTATTAATATGCAGCCATTTGAAAACAGGTTGAGTTCTTTTATAATTATGTCACTTAAAAGAAATCTGGCAAAATATTACACTCAGTTAACAAGACTGAATATTTCCAATTGAAATTCAAATGTTTTGGGCATCCAACTGTCTTTAATTCTTTTATAAATAGATATTCATCTTCTGGTAACAGTAGTTTTTCAGTCCATAACACCCCTGAACATGTGGCTCATGGCCATTTTGAGAAGCTGCAGGTGATGAGAAAGAGGGCTAAGGGAGTGGTCTGCACCAACAAAATAGGATTTGTGTGCAAAGCAGAACATGTAGGTGAGTGTCTATGCAGTCTCCTTCAGGTTATGGAATAACCTGCAGTTTTATAGGGAAAAAGAAGGAGAACTAGGGAATACACACCAGTGTATGACAAACCTGGATGCCACAGCTCAGAGGATCCCAAGGACTAATATGAGCAGGGACTGCCTCCTCCAAAAGTAGGACCTGTGTGCTGTGTGTGAGATCAGAGGGTCAGGCTCAGTTCAATGGAAGCACTTGTACCATGCCATGGCCAAAGGCTGTCCAGAGAACACACTGCAGGGCTAGAGGCTTTCTCAGGTGCCACCACGAGCAGAACAGGGAATAAAAGAACATGAAAAGCAACTTTCCTGGTTGCTCATGAACAAGCAGCCCACAGTGGCATGCTCAGATAGCTGTGTGCATGTGTGGAAAACTTGTGAGCTTAAGGGACTGTCCTTGCAAATGCCATTTAGAATATTGTCTCTCCCAAGTGTAGCTTTGCTGTTTGCTCTGTTACAACATTCAAAATGACAAGTTGCATTCAGTGTCATAGGTGGTTTAACTTGACAGAAATGTAACATAAAATAAGTTTTATTCATATTCCTCCCTTCATCTTCAGCTTCCTTTTGGCACCTCTCACCAGGCTCAACAAAAAGAGTTTGTTCTTGGTTATTCCTTTAACCACTTTTCATTTACAAAAGCTGCTATCATGGGACTTTTTTTTTTTTAGGTTTTTTCTTTGTTCTTATGTGAATATACCTTTTTACAAAAACAAATGTCTTTTATCCCAGAAGAACCAATTTTATTCACAGTCCCAGGCACAGCCCAGCTTTATTTCACAAAATCAAGCAACAGGACATTCAACAAGGGGCAGGGTGAGGGGAAGAGACACACATCCTGACACATTGAGAGCATGTTGACAAACTCCTTTAAACATCAAAAGGCTTCCTTCTTTTTGCAATTCATGTAAAGCTTTTGCTCCAAGGCTTTTGAACAAATTCTCCACTGGCAGTCCCTGAAGGATTAGTTTTTGAATATTATAGCTCACCAAAAAAAAAAAAACCCTCTGCTTACAGATAAACCTTTGCTTCTGTGAGTCAAACCAGTGCCCCCATGCACCCCCCCATCCACAGCCACATTTTAAAGTCTGGAGAAAATGAGCATTGGAGTCAATGTTTTAAAGGCAATTTGAATATATGTCTGGTGGCTCAAAAATGTCTCAAGCCGGCCCTTTTTTCCTTTCTCTGGAATGTGATGAAGTGCCCATTTCTCTAATGTTTCAGATTATTAAACCTGGATAATAATTCCTTGTTGCCAGCACGGTGAAGTTCTCTCCACCTGCCCCAGACCCCACATCCCTCCCTCCCTCCCTCCCCCGCAATAATTCAAATCCCTGCTCTTCATATACCAAATAAAGAACTGCAGCCAGAGACAAAGGAGTTGCAGCTGAGCTGACAGAGATAAACTTCAGGTTATACAAAAGATCTCCTTACAAGCTATGCCAAGCAGTATTACAAGCAGAGCCAGCAATCTGAACCAGCAGCCCTCTAATTCTCAGTGCCTGCACTGTATTCCTACCTTCAGCAAAAAATCCTTCAGGGCAGCAAGAACAGCAGCAAACCTGTCATTAACAGCCACAGTGCTGTCACATCAGAGACTCCCCCATGTCACCTGCAGCCTTTAGCTCAGCTGTTTGCCTCTTTGGGGGCAGCTTGCCCTGACTGTCAGGAAACAGAGTGTGTACATTGGTTCCCTCGGAAGAAACAAATAAACAAAGCAGCCCTATTCTTTGGGAAACCAAAAACTTTGGGATTTTAAAAAAAGAAGCCAAAAGCTGTCTCTGTGAACAGTCCTGTATATGAAGCAGCACAGAAGAGCTTACATGTGAATAGATCATGTAGAATCACTGTGGTTTGTTTCCTTTCCCTGCACCAGCACTGGGAAAGAGATTGGTTTTAGCACATGCCTGCTATAGAAATGTGTTTCCCAAACACATCACTGAAGTCCTTGAATCACAGCCAAACAATTGGATGAGCCTCTAAAAACCTACCAATCATTACCTTGGGCACTGGCATCCAAAAGCACAAAAAAAGACCTCGTTTTTAATGTCTCATCAGCCTTTGTGCTGTGCCAACACCAACAACAACCACCACAGATCAGGGAGCATATCTCTTCAACTGCAGTTCTAGGTGCTGCCCATTAGATAACAGCATCTGAAGAGCGAGAAACTTTAGAAAAGCAACTTTTCAGTGCAGTCAAAGCATTTACACCCCTGCTGAGTTGTTGCAGTGCCAAACTTAGGGCGTTCTGATAAAGTAACACAACTCCAGAGAAATTTGCAGCATCAAGACAAATTTTCAGGTGACCAAAATTGTTGGAGCTTATTAATATCTCTGGCCACCTAAAATACAATGGCTAAGAGGTTTTACATGAGAGTGAGTTGAGAAGTAACAAGAAGTATGAAAATTTACTTGGTAGTGTGCTTAAGAGGCAAAAGAAATAAAAAGTATAAGCATCTTCAAGTTGCAAAGCTCCACAGTACTGAAATTGGCAGGAAATTATTTCATAGCATATGTCAGAAAGCTCAATTACCTAAATACACCCAGAAATCCAAATTAATCTAATAAAATACTTAAACCACTAAATCCTCGTGTAGGTACTCTCATTCAGAATTATGTTGGATTATGTGTTGCTCATCCTGAATTCTTTTTAACAATTAACCTGGAAGAATACACTTCACATCAACTGTAAGCCCCATTCTTACAAAGATGTGCACAGTAAGCCCAAAAGGAGCAAAGGTGTGACTGAGACAACAACAGCACTGTGCACCTGAATATAAACCCCTGAGAAAAGAATTGATAAAAACAAATGTATGTGTGCCCCCCACTAGGCACGCTGGCTTTCATAGCATTACAAACCAAAAACTAAGCCATATAAAAGTTGAGTTTCCATAATCCAACAAAGACTCCTTTACATATCCAGTGCTGACAAATCACAGATTTTTTTACTGTGGAGTAAGCATCAGGATCTCTAAAACAAAGCAGCACCACCAGCCACTGGACTTAAATGTGCAATGATATACATCTTCACTGTGATGAATTCACAAAAACTTTGTATGCCATGTACAAAAATAAATTACAAGTCATAACCCACAAATAAGGTATACACTCAACATGGCTTGTCAAATATTATACATTTTTAAAAGGGTCTGAGCTTTGTCTGTTCCTTACATCAGCAGTAATTTCAAATAACTCCTTTGAAAAAGCTTTAGTAGTGATGAGTTGCACAGAAGACAGAGAAAGCCAGAGAAAGCTCTAGAATGATCTAAGAGCCTTCCTGTTAGCACCATTCCAAGAAATATAAAATTTCTACAAGTCTTCTCACAAGTTCTCTTCATTAGAATTGCTCAGCTTTACTTCAATTTGGTTAAATTTCTGAAAAGGAGCCTTCTCCGTTTTACATCCTGCTTCTCTGCCAACGCTGTTTGCAGCAACCTCATCTCTGGTGGTAACACAAAACCAGAACTGCAAGTCTATATATAAATATGCCATAAGATCCCCATATCTGTTGGGAAATATGAGACTCAACTCAAACATATTTGAGAGAAAGTTTAAAAATCACACATCATTTTTAAACAAGGATTTCAACTCTCATTTTCTTCCTATTTGGTATTGCAAACTCCTCCAAACTCACAGCATAGCTCCAAGACATCCAACCACCTTATTCCTGAGCCATCTCACCTATATCAGATTATTTTTGTTTGCCAAGACAGCCTGAGCTCCAGGAATCCTGTTAAAAACAGGCTAAAGAGTGTCTCTTCCATAACAGTTTACTCTGGAATGAACTTGGTGTTAGCAGCGGGTGGTGGGAGAGAAATAAAAAGCCTCAGAGGAAATCCCCTGCTGTTCTTTGTGTTCTTAAGGGCTCACTCAAGCATACACCTGTGACAGCTTCAAACTCTACAAGCTGAACAACATTCCATGTCATTCGTTTGCTTTCCACATATTCCAAGACTGAGGAAAAACAGTTGTCACAATGGGCAGCTTCAGGTAAGTGAGCCTGACAAATTTTCTTATTTCCTCCCATGATTATACTCAAGACTATGAGTTTTGCTTAAAATTAAAACCTCTATTTTGAATTCCCTGTGGAATAATTCTCCATTTTTCATTCCTTAAAAAAAAAGTAGTTTCAATTAAGAATTTACTCAGCACTTGTTACTTGTGGGAAGTAGTCAATGCATGCCTGAAAAACAATTATATGAAGATCTGCAAGACTTGTTTGTTTTGGTAGGTGGAAGTAAAGAACCAAACTTTGAACTGAGAGACATTCTTTCCTAAAGACATTCACCATGTCAAAGCTCTGCATCTGGAATTCTTTAGCAACTAAATGAGAATCAGCTTTTTTTAATGCAAAGAGTACAGTAAAGATAATGCAGGTCAAATACTCAGTTAACTACTTCCAGAAACAGTCAGCTGCTTTTCTATAGTATTAAAAGGTTTTGAAAGTTGGTAAGACTGAGGGGTCTACCAATTACATTAAAACATGACTAGCAACCAAGATAAAATTATCTAAGGGTGAAAGTATATTATTTTCTTTTAATTGTGAGGCATGACTCTGTAATATTTTAGAGCAAGCTCTTTCTTTAGTGGGGAAAATTTCTGATGATTGTGTGTAAATGCACACCAAGTTTTGGCCTCTTTTGGTACAACCTGGAGGACCACCTAAAAATGTTTTCTTTTATTTGTCTGTCAACAGCTCCCCACTGCTTCTATTTTCAGTCTCTTGAATTTCATTTTGCATGGCTTGATAGAAAAAAAAAAGAAAAAAAAAATACAGCTTATATTGATCCAAGATGCTCGCATGTGTACCATGGGATTAATAGGATTATGCCAATGTGGAAAATATGTCGAAAACAGGGCAACAGAAGAAATTCTTTCTGATACCAAGCAAAAAATATGAAAGCTGACGCATAAGGTCTTGTGATGTGAAAGTATTTTACAATGTCATTTGCAGACTATTCATGGTGATAAGCAATGGCAGGGACATCAACTTTATTTCAATATATGAATCTTGGATAAAAAGAAACCTAAAAAGCCATCTGCATTCATCTGTAATGTGTAATTTCACAGACGTGCATATTTGCTAACTGTCTATCAAAAAATTCAGAGGCAATTTTATGAAAAGAAACAAACTGATAGATCTGGAGGCCAAGGAATGGAGAGCACACAGACACAGAAGAGACATACAGCAGGAACTGAATTAGTACAGGCTCTCATGTTTTTGACTGGGCCTGAAGAAAACCCTGATATATATAAATATCATTTTTGATTCTCCTACACATTTTTTGATTATTGATTCTCCTACACTTTTATAGCCCTATTATCTATGTGATGGAAACATGTTACACCTTACGTGATGATATTAATGTGCACCAAAGAGCACGTGACTCAGGTCTGCATAAAGTACTAATCCAGTGCACACCATCCTTAAAATTCTCCTGCTGATATTTGAAATAGTTAAGAAAATGGTATGACTGTTATTTCCCTCAACTCCTTTCAGTCAAGACAAGTCACTACAAATTATCACTGGAATTCTTACTGAGAAAAAGTGTTTCTTGGAGGCACTCAGCACTTAAGAGAAGCTGGGAACATTTGAGTTTAGGGGTGAAAGGAATGGAGAGCTGACAGCCAGGAGATGGGATTGGCTGGAAGCAGCAGCTCATGCTACTCTCCAGCAATTGTAAAGAGCATTTCACAGGAGTGCTCCCTATAAGTCACATGCCATCAAGAAGCCAGAATGGATATCATCCTATGCATCATGAATGGATGAAATATCCTAGAGCCTGTTAACTCTCCATCTAATGAATCACTGCATCCAACTGTTGAAGTAAACTCGGTACAGGTCCACAGCACAGCATCCCTTTCTACAAAGGAAGGGGGAACTGGATTTTAGATAAGGTTCTGCACTAACATTTTAACATTTTTTGCTCATTTGGTCTTCAGAAACAGAAATATTGGCATTGACTGACATAATCAACTTCTAGTCAGGTTTTCCTACTGCTAGATAAATTAGGTGGTTTCCATATTCTCTTCCCACACAAAGCTGCATATATCCTTTTTGCTGGATGAAGAAATTGGAACTGGCTAACATTAGGCTCTTACATGACAATTAAGTTCAGCAGTGTTAAGAATGCCTTCAATTCACTTATTCATATTATTGAGATTGGGTTTTCTGTAGCATAATTGTTGCTATTTCAGATACACTATAACTAAAAAAAAAAAAAAAGAAATCTTTTCTATTCCCTCTTTATTCTTAAAAATTGTATTGAAGCAAAATTTCAGTGAAAGATTAATGCAAGACAGGGGGAGAGAAGTTTCTAGGAAAAGCAAAATGTGAGAATTAATTATCAGCATGAATTGAGACAAAGTTCCTCCTCAGGATGTTTCTACCCTGAGGTTCCAGTGTCAAAGGGAAGAACTTGCCTTTCCCTCTTTTGTTACATATTACACTAATTAATTTACTTTACACAAATTGAGAAGTGTTATTTCCCTGGCTCTCCCTCCTCTCCCTATTGTACATTTCCTTGCACTGATTTTAATTCAGAGCTACATTCTTTGGGAAGCGTTTAGAAAGGCTTAAAGAGGGGGTTTTGGGGTTTTTTTGTGATTTGGGACTGACTCAGTAGCACAGTTCAATTAAAATTCTTTGAGTATTTACTGAAAAAAGTGGAAAATGCTCAAGAGAAGTAAGGGAAAAGCTTTCCAAAGCAACAAGCAAGGAGAAATGCCTGTGTCACACTCAGAAAAAGAAAAGCCATTTTCCTTCACCTTATGAAGAGAATGAAAGCATATAATTTTCACATCACAAGCATATCCTGATGGATGTTATAGCTTCCAGTGTATGCCAAGCAATGTATTTTAAAGGTGATCTACAATTTTAAAAAGTCCAGAACTAAAACCTAGGGGGAAAAAAAACAAAGCAAAAAAACCCAAACCAAACCAAACCAACAAACAAAAAACTAGCCCAAAAGAGGCTTAAGCATTTTGAATTTCCCTATATTATAAAGGAATGAAGAAAACCAGAATTCTTTTTCTAAGACTGCACTAAAAATAGTTATCTCTGATCTTCACTACCTTATAACTTTTTATACCAAGGCTTCCCAAAGAAATGATCCTTATCTCTCTCTCTCATCAGTAATTTCTGAATCAATTATCTAATTTCCTCAAAGACAGTGATTTTCATCAAGCATTATGATATCAGGTAGTTAAGCTGAGAAGAGAGAGTCACAACATTTGAACAGAGAGAAAGGCTGTAACTTTTGTTCCAGCCTTGCCAGACAGGCAAAAATGCCCACACAGCAGCAGGGTTGAAATCAACCTGCCTGCAAAAAGTAATCAGCTGGATCTCAGATCTTCCCAGACACCAAAAACTCCAGCAACTCAGGCATATCTGTAAGAAACCAGTGTCTGTTTGTCCTGCTGCTGGTGGAGTGATTTGATTGAGAACTGCTTTCACAGTTTTTGTAAAGGCAGTTCAATTAACTTCCATAGCTGCGTAGATCATCCAATCATCTGATTTAGTTAATCTAACTTCCTTTTATTCCTCTTTGAAGACACAGGCAGCATTCACCACATCTTCAAGACAACTTGAGATTAACAAACTCCTCCTATGAAAAGCATTCTCAAAAACATCCACGAATGGCAACATAAAAGTTTATGCAAAAAAGAAAATACCATGTAATTTAAGCACATGACAATTATGAGAATGCTAAAGTGGCAGAGATGTCCCCTTCAAGTTATCTTCAACCAGATAGCTCAGATCTGAGGAGTTCTGAGCGGGAAAATGCAAGCAAAACCCTTATAATTACCTCACAGTCATTTCTCCTTTGGTCTGTTATGGCAATGTTATTGTTGGTAAAACTAGAATGATGTGAAATATTTTTAAAATGGAAATAAAAATCTACAATGGCCAAAGTATCTTCTTGTCAACTAAAGCATTCTACTTTTGGCAACCAGAGAAGCTGTGGTGAGCACTCACATGTAAATTGTTCACCCATTGTACATTTTGTTATTTAAATTGCTGCTGTTACTGTTTGTTTCATATTTCATTGCTGTTTCCAGTACATTGTTCTTATCTCAACCAGCGATCTTTGCTTTTCTTGCCTCCAATTCTCCTCTCCATTCTGCCACCATCATATTTTCTGGAAAAATCCCTTTGCGCAGGATTTTTCTCCTGGGAAGCTGAGAAGCCTCAGAGAAAAAGGAAAACAATAATTATCTCATTTGCTTCTCCTGTG
>JAYDZK010000202.1:6652632-6692721 GCA_034509185.1 Euphonia xanthogaster | reverse complement strand
CGACGCTCTTCCGATCTGTTTTCTCAGCAGAGCAGGCACAAAATAATGAGTCAGTTTGCAGGGCCTTCCAATCAAAACTGTGTGTACCTTAATTCCTCTCTATTTTTCCTTTCAGTGCATTTTACCAAATATACATGAATCAGCAAAGCTAATGGATGTAAGCAAATGGTGCCAGTTTGTATATTCTACTTCGTGTCATTGCTAGAGGTGATATTCTAGTCTGTTTTATTTGTTTCTCCTGGAAATAGAGGGTTTCTTTCTTACAGAATACATCTGAAATTAGCAGTAAGGTCAATCTACAAGGTTTTTGTTGAACAGCTGCTCTGATGTGTTTGTTACAGAGTTCACCTTGCACTGTAGAACAAAGGAGGTCAGAGAATGCAAGCACGTGAATTCTGTTCCCTTCTAAATGCTGTCAAATTCCATTCATTGCCCTTCATGGTGGTGTCACTGAAACACCTTCACACAAAATACCAATATCAAAACCAGTGGATTTCCTGGAGTACCTGTGTCTCTTGTGGGAATCATTATTTTGTGTAGGCTCTTATAATCAATTTTTATGAGGCTTGAAGAAGTGTCTGTACTTTGCAGTAGAAAGGCTCTTTTGGATAAGAGTATTTTGCAGTATTTTTTAAAACCTGCTTGGAACTTAATCTGCTACCTGGAGAGCATTTCATTTCCACCTCTTTCCTGGCTTATTTTTGGGCTGTTGTGTCCTGGCAGTGTAACTCTTTGGTGGTTTGGGCATTGAAGTGTGGTATCTGATTTAGCAGCACCTCATGCATCCCGTTGATCCCAAGGAAGGATCTGTGAATGGCTGTGCTGGAGCTGGGCACTGACAGCCTGTGCTGGCTGGAGCACACGCTCAGCATTCACAGCCAGCTCCAGCTCCATGCAGTGACTTGTGATGACACAGCCAGGAAGAGAGGAACACACAGAGTCTGGGCTGAGAACAAGAAACAGACATTTTAGAGCTGGAGTGAAAATTCCAGCACTATTTAGCAGCCATGTCCCTTTTCCAAACACTTGTGCAGGAAGAAGCATCAGATATCTCAGGGAACCATGTGGGTTTTTTCTCCCCTGGTTTCATTTTGCCCACTTCAGCCACATCATATTCCCATGGAAAGCCTCTCCCCAGCTCCCCATCCACTGGCCCTGACCCACTCAGGGGAGCTGCAGCCACTACCTGGGAATTTATGAGCAAAGCTGCTGCTCAGGAGGAGCAGGGGGGTCTTTTGCTGCTGCACCTCGGAGCCCTGGTGACCTTTAGAGCAAGTTATTGACCTCCCAATAATTCATATTATTTTAAGTGGACTTGGGCCCAGACTCAACAACCAATTTAATCCCCAAACCTCCTGCTGAAATTAATGGGCTGCAACATTCATGTTGACTTTAGTGGGATTTCTGTCCTGTGATTCATTCACTGCTCTTTTCTGTACCTGAACCTTTTCCATTCTATTTAAAGTGTGCAGGGACTGAGCACAGCTCTGCTGTCTCTGCTTGTTGCACAGAGCTCTTTGTTAAATTCCGTGATATTTGAGGAAGAGTATTAATAGCTGGGATTCAGCTCAAGCACTAGCTTTGAAGGCTTCTAGGATGGCATTCAGACTGCATGGTCTGTGGGGCTGCCAGACACTGACTTCAGAGAATTGTAGAATCTTGGAATGGTTTTTTGGAAGGGACCTAAAGGACATTCTAATTCCATTGCCCTGCTATGGACAGGAGCACCTTCCTGTAGACCAGGCTGCTCAGACCCCATCCAACCTGGCCTTGGACACTTCCAGGGATAGAATGTCCACTTTTAATGTGGCAGCTTCCCTGGATAAGCCTCCATCACCTGCTATCCCCACTGCAACACCAAACTCTCATCTCAGGGAGGACTAATTTATGGGTGGCCTGGATAAAGCCCTTGCACATTTGTCCTGGGTCTTCCAGCATCTACACCCAGATGTGGAGTCACAAATAATTAGCACTGAAAGTTTGCTGTGGACAGCTGTAGATTTTCAATTAACAGCTCTTGTTAATCTTGGGGAAGCAGCTGCCAGGGTGGCTTGTGTCTTTTTCCCCTCTACCTTGTACTACTGCTGTCAAGACATGAGGATTGATTTGTGTTCCATGCACTAACGTGCAGACAGGATGCAAAGCGGAGATTCTCATTATCCCTGTGTCTTCCCAGCTTGGATTCATCTGACTCCCTTTGCTCTGCCTGCCTTTCAGGCTGTGCACATCCAGGGAATGATAATGCCAACAAACTCCAGAGCTTCCCTGTAGGACAGCTGAGCCAGGTGCTGCTGGCTGCTGTGTCCAGCAGTGTGTGGTCCCTCAGGGTATCACACAAGACATGAGAGGACCTTGTTTGACATCAGTGTTTCTCTTACAGCATCCACATGAGCACACATTTACTTCAACAGTGCAAAGTGCATCCTGGCCTTGCACCCTGCTGTCTTATTTTCCTTGCCCCAACACAAAGCCTCAGCACACTCTGGAGTAAATTGTGATAGGAAAGATGTCTAAAACTCTCTTGTCTGAGGGCTCTGAGGAGCAGCTTTTTCCATTTGTTGCTTTCTTGAACTATCAACTTTACAATGAGGGTATGGCAGATATTTTCTGTCTGCAATTTACCTGACCTTTCCCTTAGCTGTAGCTCAGTGTCTTCCTTTATTCTGCAGGAGATTTTCAGCACTGGACCCACAAAGGGCAACACCCTTCCAAGTGTTGCAGTCTGATTTCAGTGTCATTTTCCCCTTGTCTGAAAGATTTTCCTGTGCCCATGTTTCTGCTGGAAAAACTAGCTGGTGTTTATCACTCTTCTAATCATGCCAAGTTTTCAGTATCTCTCCTTGTTTGCTTCCTTGCAGTTCCTTGGTGTTTAACCTTTTGCTTTGTTTGTTTATTTGTCATCTTTTGCTTTGTTTGTTTATTTGTTCCAGGATTGCTGGCTGCTAAAGTAATTTTCCACTTTAGTAGTTTGGCATTAGACTCTTGCACCTTAGAACAGGCACCGTGTGTTAGAATTGTCTTTGCTGTCCCTCAGCTTTTTTTTCCAGTGCCAAAGCCAAGATCCTTCTCTATTTAGCCCAGGAGCAGAAAACTGTGAAACCTTTCAGTAGGAGATAACGGGGATATCAACACAGTGAGGTGCAGACAGTGCCACGCCTGCCCCAGCCATGCCCCAGGCCTCCAGACACAGCAGTTCCAGCTAATCCTGCATGGCACAGAGCTGAGCTCAGGCTAAAGTCACCTTTTGGCTCACACTGGTGCTGCCTTCAAAGTCTGCCCTGCTTTGGGTAGGACACCCAGCCCTGTGACCTCCAACTTATTCTGGGATTCATTGCCACTCTTGCCTGGCTCTGTGACTCCAGGCAGAAGGTGGCCTGTGGACAAGCTCAGGTCGCTGCCTGAGCATGGGCAGGCTCTCAAAAGATGATTCCCAAAATGTCCCAGGCAATTCCTGTCCAATGCAGAGGTGTGTCAGGGGAATGACGCACCTCTGGACTGGAATTCCTTGAAAAGGAATTCCTTGAAAGCCTGTGTTTAAAGCCTAAGGGCTTAAAACCTCTATTTTCTGCTTCTGTGACACTATTTATTTGAGAAATATACTATTTCTCATATTCCCCTGCTTTTATCCCAATACTGAGCTATAAGTAATCTCTTTAGTCTTGTGTAAAAGCCCTCATGCTTGGAGAGTAACATTGGTGTAGTTCATGAGAATTAACAGGCTACAGCTGCTGTGTGCAGGCAAGGTTCAGGTTGGTAACACTCCTGGAAGGTAACATTGTGTTTAATAAACAACAATTTGTGAACTAAAAGTCCTGAGTAGATGTGTTTGCTCACACTCTTGTCTCTTAATGAAGACTTTTCTTAAAATAACAAATTGCACACGCTTGCCATCACCACAGGGCATCCCCTTCATCCATGCCTGGAGAAGGACGCTGAGGAATACGAGCACAGACCAAAGCTGGCTCAGCCTTGTTTCCTTACGGGCTGTTTTTCATGCTCTCTATTCCAAAATTATCTCATTACACAGCATAAACCCATTTAGCTTTGCAATATCACCCTGCCCTCCTTTGGCCTGTGAACTTATTTATATCTGAAACATCTTTATTTGTTGTCTTTTTAATGTCATATTTTAAAGCTTCTCGTGGTGCTTGACCTGCAAATGGATACTTGAAACCAAGATGAGCTAAATCTCTCTATAAGAACAGTTGCTGTGGAAAGGGTACATTTATATTAGATTATATTCAAACTGTGCTGAAGGAATGGAATTGAACCAAGAGGGAAATATGATTTTTATTGCCTGCTTCTCCTGTAAATGACACATCATTTTGTCTGGCTCATTTTTTTATTGGCATTTTCCCTCCTGCTTCAGTTGCAGAATTACTGTGATTTGGAGGCTGGCAGTTTTGCTGAGACCAGTGTCTTTCAGGTAAGGTGCCTTCCACCCTTCCAAAAAGTGTGCTGCTGCTTCATTTGAAATTAGACTGTCAGACAACATGATTTGGGTTTGTTAAGAACTGCAAATCAGTTTTCAAACTAGAACACTGGCACAGGTCTAATTTGACAGATCTCTGGCATGACAGAATTTAACAAGTCAGGTTCTGTGCATAATACATGTTTGACGAAAGCAAGATCAGAGTTTCACCAAATAATCCAAAGCCCTGGTGTCTGTCACATTTAGGATTGTTATTGATGTTGTGGAGGACATCTTGATATCACTAACAGATGACAAGGAGTCAGCAGCTAAACAAAAATGTGTGTGTCCATCCAGAGGTTCCTTGACTAGAGCTGAAGTCTTTCAGAAGCTTTCAGAAGCTGCTGTACTTCCCATTTCTGTCTCTTCCCAAAGACAGAACACGTCTGATCAATTGAATTTTTTTTTTAGGTGAGATGACACTTTATCAGAAATTCATTTTGTCTGTTCGATTTTTAAGTATTTAATTTTAAAATGAACTCTTTTTATCTTCTTTAGAGCTAGATGAATTCATTATAGTTACATACTATAGCCAGTAAAATCCTCATAATACCTGTTAATACTAATTAACTATATATGTATAGACATCCGTTATGTATTTATATTTTCATTAGATATCTATTTACAGGATATATTACTATTTATTCTTTTGAAAACAACTTAAGAAGTTAAATGTTGAATTCCCAGAAGTTCAAATCTGAGCTTCCAAAGAGAATACAACTTGTATTGACCAAGAAGGGAAACAGGATCTGCAATGCCTTAAAGGAATGGGGGTAGATCTGATAGAGAGAGAGAATTTATATAAGATCTGATGTTAAAAAAGTTGATTATGATCTCTCAAGTCGTGTCATATTAGTCAAGAATACAGCCCTTTGTTTTGAAACATCATTAGATTTTTTTAAAATGTGGAAAATGCATTTAAATTTGTTAATGCTTAATGTAGATACTATAGTATTATTTTATACTAAAACCAGCAATGATTTACACTTGCAGCAGGGCAGGGTGCAGGTCAGCCCTGCCCTGCTCCCCAGCTGTGGTGGCAGTGGCACAGGGCACGCAGGGATGGCAGGGTCCCTGTTCCAAGGCAGCCCTGGCAGTGGGATGCACAGCACGTTCTGGGCTGTGTCATTGCTGTCCTCTCATTTCCCAAGGTGCTGAGAGGAGCTCTGTGTCCTTGCCATATCCTCTAAGCCAAGAAGATCTCAAGTGTCACAGAGTCTGCTCTCTGGGGATGCTGGCTAATAAAGTGCTCTCCAGCTGGCTGCCAGTGCCTGCTTCTTAGAAATAACCCAAACTCGGGAGGTTACAGAACCCATTAACCCCAGGATGTGTTATTATCCCTAAGCAACAAAGATTTTTATGAGCTAAATCATAGCTTTGACAACAATATATTTTAGAAAATAATGCCATGGTTCCTAAAAATCATGAGAATGTCTAAGAAGTCATAGGTTTTGGGTTTTTTCAGCAGGTCTAGGATTTATTTTTTAACATTAATATCATTATGATGTCTAATTCTTAACAATTTTCAAGTTTTAAAAAAGTACTAATTTTTTTTCCTCCTGATGAAATGTGGCTTCAAACCTTGGGCTCTGAGGAAATCAGTAAATATTTCAATACAAAAACATTTCACAGTCTTTTAAATCCTGACTGTTAATTTTTAAGACAGTATGAATTAATTGTAAGTTTCAGACACAGACACAGCATCTAAGAGAACTGCAAGATTACAGTCCCCAGAGTATAATCAGAAGATGTTTTCTTTGGATGCTTCATCCTCTTCCTCTGCTGAAAGCATTGAAATGAAGATGAGACTTTATTATTCTGGCAGAGTCAGAGCCAAGGCAGCGAGTGCTGGTAGTTCTCATCTAGCAGATGTTTGTCACTCTGCCTGACCAACCATTCCTGTTCTCCCTGGCTGCCACAGCTGTGAAAGGGAAGCTGGCCCTGGAGCTGTTTGAGTGACAGGCTCAGACTCCTCCAGCCCCACAGCAGCAGCCCTGGGTGTGTGTCACAGCTCAGGTGTGCATCAGCCAGGTGTGGAGGCTGCAGAGAGACGTCTCCTTTTCTCCTCCTGGGAAATACCTGCAGCTGGCAGATAATTTCCAGAATATTTTCCAGCACCTGATTTTGCTAAAATCTAAAGCTGATGTTTTTGGAGGCTTTCTCTTGGTGCCCATGACTTCAGACATGTTTTGGAACTAAGCCTGATACACTTTCTTGTCTGTCAAGGGCCAAAAAAATACTTATTATCCTTAAGTTAGTGGATTTACCACACCAATGCTGCAGCTGTTGTGTTTGAGGTCATGATCTCTAAACTCTGTATCTGGAAAATAAAATAGGATGCTGCTACAGAAATGGCTCACAGCAAACAGCAATTGTTGCCTGCATTTCTGGATTCAAGGGTGGCCAGGAATCCAGCTGCTCACAGGAAGGTTTCAGCTGTGTTGGAAAAACCAGCCCACATGCAATTTGTTTCTTAATGCACCTTCACCTTGCCCATGGGGAAGGATGCCCATCCACTAGGATGGGTGTGTGTTTTCTCTGGAGCTGTCTAATGAAGCCTGGTTTAACTCTTCCTCTTGCAGGAATGCAGACTGCTCTTGCAGCTCTGGTCCAGATGGAATACCCCAGCCCAGAGATGGTCAGGCAGGCACTGAATGCTCCAGTTAACATGCTCTGTGTTTGAAAGAGGAAATACTGGTGCTGGGAAATCAGTAACATTAACCATCTTCATCTTTTTTGAAGGATGAACTTGCTATGGGAATGCCTGTGTGTCTCCTGCATGGCTCTAAAAGTTTGGCTGCCTTGAAATTTCACTCAGAAGCATTATAATTAAACCTTGGCATTTGAAGTAATTAAGAAGCAGTCTACATTTTAACATAATCTCAAAGCATCAGCAGGGTGCTGACAAAAATGAAATATGTTAATTTAAAAGTGTCAAAGTTCCTGTAAGCACGTGGTTCATACTGTTGGCAACAAGCTCTTCAGAAATAGCACTGTAGCCCCAGTAACCCAGAAGCCAGCCCTTCTCTAAGGAGGGGTCAAAGAGGAGAGCCCAACTGCAGGAAACTGAGAGCCAGAGTTAACACTCCCCATCAGAGAATACATCTTACATCACCATCTCTGCTCCTTCACCTCAAAATTTTGGGGAGGTCCAGGAAGGCCAGACTGTGAGCATCTCCAGGAGATGCCGAGGAAGGAAGCAGAATCCCATCCACTGCTTAGTACTTCATCTGGAAACTGGATCTTTTTTACATTGATAGATAGCCAGAATATGTTTCTTTCCATCAGTGCCTCTGGGAGCCTGTTCATCACCACATGCAGATTCAGAAAAGTAAAAAATGGTGATGTGTTTTAGCCCAAAAGCCTCCAGGAGAGAGACTCAGTCACCTGTCACCCAGTGCCAGCCAGGGAGTGGGTTCACAGGTCAGGATTGCTGCCATTTTACTGCCTGAAGAGTGTTGAAAAGGCAGCAGTGAAAATACCAAGACTTTTCAGTGAAGAGGTCAGGACTGGCAGCATCTGTGACGGTGACTCAGCCCCTACAAAGTCACAAGCATTTTGTGGAGCACCCTTGTGTCAATCTCTCAGTGATAAGAGCTTTTGCTTAGTTTAAAAGAGTAGTTAATGAAGTCAAGCTCCCAAGGCCAATAAATCAGAAGACAAATAAAGGTCCTCAGATATAGTCATGGCATCCAATAAGTACTGAGCACTCACGAAAAGCAGACGCAAGCTGTGTGTTTTCAGTGCCCTCAGTGTTAAGGAAACTTCCCAGTCTGACCATTCACGACACTCTCTGGAAGTCACACTCCCAGTGCCAGAATTCCACTGCTGGGACATGTGGCATTCACAGCCTCTGAAAAATCCCTTCACCCAGGATTTTTCTCCTGGGAAGAAGCTGAGATGCCTCCGAGGAAAGGAAAACAATTCTTATCTCATTTGCTTCTCCTCTCTTTTACTCATGTGTGGAATGTGTTTGGAGATTGTTTACCCACAGGTGACTGTTTCATTGCATTCTGGTGTGAGTTGTTTTCACTCTTTGGCCAATCAGGGCCAAGCTGTGTTGAGACTCTGGAAAGAGTCACGAGTTTTCATTATCAGCTTTGTAGCATTAAGTATCCTTTCTGAATTCTTTAGCATAGTTTAGCTTAGTATTCTTTAATATAATATAGTATTATAAAGTAATAAATTAGCCTTCTGAGAACATGGAGTCAGATTCATCATTCCCCCCTGTCACGAGGGTCCCTGCAAATACAATACCTCAGTACCACTTGAGGTGCCTCCAATCCTGGGGCTATGAGAAAATGTAGTTATTTGTTCCTTAGTCACCTTTTCCATGCCACCCAGGATTTTACAGTGTTCTGTCCTGTCCTCTTCTCAGCCTTTCCCCAGCCCTAAGGAGGCCAGGTTAAGCAGCTGGGGTTTGTGTGGGAGCCATTCCCCATCTCTGAGTATGCCAGCCCCTGTGCCTGCCACAGTGGGAAATGAGGAAGGGAAGATCAGAAGTGCTCTGAGTTTCAAAGGGGAGGCACAGAGGTGTTTTAGATGGGTATGAGCCCACAAAATCAGGTTTTGGGTTTTTTTCAGTGAGGGTTAGAAACTTGGCAATCTCAGCTTGGAACTGGCTAATTCTAAATGAACTAGCCCAAAGACAGGAAGCAATTCAGCAACTTCAAGCAGCACTTTGCAAGTGCTAATTAACTTAGCCTAATTTTTTTAAGAAGCAGTCTGAGCTAAGTAAAACAAACATGTTTCATGCACATTCTTCTGGCTATCTTTTCTCCTAGTTTCCAGTCTCCCAGAAAGCTGTCATAAAAGGCTCCCTCCCTGGAGTCGTGCCCTGTTTTAGCTCCACTCATTTTTCCTCCTCCAGACTACAACACACAGAAAAACAACTTCTGCAATTCCTCTTCTCTAGCTCTCATGCACCTGGCTTCTGCCCAATAATTTTATAGCAAGGAAAACCCCTATTTAACTATTTTCTGAGCTTCCAGCTCCAAGATTTTTTCCCTTTTTCCTCTGTCCTACAGTTGCTTTCAGATCTTGAAAATGAGGAATATCATGGGAGAAGGAAAATAAAATTGAAGGTAGGAAGGCGAGGTATTTATATAGTCAAAGATATCAGGCAATTATTTCTATGACCTCCACAAACCAAAAGATAACTGAAAAAATTCAAGGTCTGTATCCTATGGAGACATTCTGAAGAACATAAATCACTCCCAGTGTAGTGTGGAAAAATGGGAATTGTGCCTGAAAGAAGGTAATGAGGTCAATACTGTCCCTTCCTAGGGTCAGAATTCAGGACTAGAAAAATTGTCCTTATCTATCAGGAGTCAAGATTTTCGTAACCATGCAGTGGAGGCCATAAAATAGATTCTCAGACTGCACTCCTAATATAGAACTTATATTAAAGGAAGAATAAATTTCACAGTCAAATTTCCAGTCAACATTTCATGGCACAAAAAAGGAAGACTGAAGTGCAAAGTGCACAAATCTCCATCAGACATATTCTGAAGCCATGGATTCTACCAGACCAGTAGCTGTAAAACGCTAGTAAAAAGCATGTAATTGGTTTATAACTTTGTGACCTTAAAACCTACTTCTGAATAGGCTTCTGAAATGGTCATCTCATTTCATTAGTAAGGAAATTATTCAGCTGTCTCTCCTCTCCACAGTTCTTAAACTCACCCTGCAGTGCTCCACATGGAGACACACACACAGCTGAAATAAACACTGGGCACGTTTTTGAGCTCCTCCACAGCAAGTAACTGGACAAAAGCAAACCCTGACTCTGTTCATACACTGGAATTCTCTGTTAGAGGCCCTGGAGATCCATTACCAGTTCTCTTCTGTGTTTCTTGCCCTTCCACACGCAGCCAGTGAGAAGTGGGGATGTTCCATATTGCATTAGCTATAAGCTATACACACTATACATACAGGATGACCAGAAATCTTGCAGGATTTAATTTACAATCTTGCATGTTGTAAGCCCCTCAGGACAGGAAACTCTCATGGTTTTATGTATCTATAAAACAACATGCATACCTATGACACTGTATAAATAACAGGATTGGATTAAAAACATCTGTAGTCACTCTGGCTGATCTATTGTCTTTCTGCCTGCTGTCTCTTCATAATTTCTGAAGGCAGACAAGCCATTTCACACAACAGGAATGCTGGTGGTGCTGATGATGCAGCTACATATAAATCTGTAGCAACATGTTCATAAGAGACCCAATGAATAGAGAAATTAAAAAATAATAACAATCTGTCCTTCAAACAGGACCTCCTGACAGGTTTCCACTTGATTTCTGTTTACTTTTGGCCAAGAAAATATAGGAAACATGGATAACTCGAACAAAACAGTTTCCAAAATGTGGGAGGAGGTGGTAAGGACAACATTTCTTTGATTCAGAGCTGAGACTGTTGTGATACTCTTTTCTCTGCCTGCCCAGAAGTGTCAACAAGCATTGGTGTATTGTAAACTGCTTCTGCGAAAGCAAAAAGAATGTATGTCCACAACATGGTGATAGTCACAGAAGATATAAAGAGATTCACACACTGTGCAACTATTGAGTTCAGAAATAATGCTAAAAGGGAGGCAGACTGTTATTGATACCAAGCAGGGAAGGGAACAACTACATTTCCAAGAGAGAGGCAAAGAGGAATCCTAAATTTAGAACAAAATTCAGAACTGAAGCCAAGATACTGTCACCACCAGAGCTGCGTGAACATCTCACAGAAAATCCTTCAACAGTTTTAAACTCAGCTCACTTAGGTTTAGAAGAGGAGGGGGAAATCAATTCTCTTCACGTGAATCATCTCTGTGTCCTTCAAATCACCATGTAGAAATTAAAAATGAAACACCTCTCTCCCTACCCAGCTATATGATTTTCTAAATTGATTACAAGCCTTTCCCTTTGACTCCCTAGTCCAACTTCTGGCAGCTGGTCACACGGTAGGTCTGCTGAATCCAGTGAGTCTGCTCTGGTTTTGCACTACACCTCAGGCTGCTCTCATCAAAGACAAGCATTAATTAAATTCACTCCATCTAATAAGAAACTGTCCTTTTGTAGTGAGGAATTAAGAACAGTTTGAAAGATAGAGGAAAATGTCATAAGTGTGAAACCGTATGACAGATGTCTTCCTCAAAAATGAGATGATCCAAAGATATTCAGTCTGATTGTTTCACACGCAAGTGCATCCCTCCACCTTTCCATGTTATCTCAGATTTATCCATATTTTATCTCATCCATTTTCCTCTGTCCTAGCAGCAAGTAAGTGATTTACTGATGACATTTCTACAGTTTTACATGGTGTTTCCTATTTGACTTTTACCACTAATTTTCAAACACTCTGAAGCCTAACAAGAAAAAAGTGTTATGGGGCAGAATAATTCTCCCCTTACTCTTCTGGGAAAAGAGAATTGGACATATGTGTACAGATGTGTGAAGGAGTACATATAGAATGCACTTAGTTTCCAAATTTAGAGTGTGTGAAGCATTTACAGTGATAATGTTTTTTTGTCTTTCATGTCACAAGTCTGGATACCAGAGAATTTTGTTCTTCAAAGATGACAGGATGCTCAGTTTGCTCAGGACATTCACTTAATAAACGTCATCCATAAAAACTGAGATTGTCTAAAACTGAAATTAGAGTGTGATCAAACTGTACTCCTGCCTGCTACACAACCAGAGGGTGCCAGGCCAGCTTGCTAGCAAGGGCTTAGCAGGTGGAAAGCACATCTGTTGCAGCTGGCAGCATTTTATATGCTGCTGCATGACTGCAGGTATACTTAAACCCATCTTCCTCAACCTCCTCCCTGTGCCCAGGAAGGGACTGACAAGAAAATAAGTCAGAAGCTTAGCAAGTTTATTGCTTACTATAAGGGATTTTTATTAAAACACATGAACTGCAACAATAAAGCACCGTGGTGAGTAAGGACAGAATCAGGTTACTACTTGCACCAGCAAAAACAAGAGAGGCTCTGGCACCTTCCTGCTGCTGCGGAAGCAATTGGAAAAGGAAAGCACTAATGAAGGCAATTGAGTAGCTTTGAAAACATCAAAATGCAGGAGAATCCTAAATTCTAATCCCTCAGCACAATACAAGCTTTCCTGCTACACACCGTGCTCCAGCATTTACTAAAATCAGATTGTGCTTTTTAAATGTGTTCCACATTTGGGAGTATTATTTATTTGGAAGAGCTGCAGACCATTAACTCTGAGCCTACTAATCTCTATGGATCCATCCTAGATGTGCTGTTGGTTTACCCCATATAACTTTTTGTTTCTTTTTCAAGCTCTAGAGGAAAGAAAGCTCACAACTTAGAATTAAATTCTCAAGGACGCCAGAAACAGCTCACAAGAACAGTCAGGCTGTTTCCTAACAAAACCTTATTTTTGAAACACTCAAGTATCTCTTTGGAAGTCAGGAAATTCAACAAATCGATTTTTAATTGTGCCTTTTTTAGGGCTTTAAGATTAATTTCAACAAGGACTACAAGCACGTGTTCATTCACCCATTCAGACTGATATGTAAGAGAGAAGGTTCAGATACATTCTCTAGCATTCAGGAGCCTTTTTTCATTGTATGACATTAAACGTCTTCACAACTTCTTTTGAACACACTAGGAAGAAGAGCAGCAGCTGTGAAGTTCTTGGCCAAAGTCAGAAACAGTTCCTACTAGACTTGGATGGTGGTATGGAAAACAAAATGGACCACCACTCGATACACATGCACACACATACACACCACCTCAACAAAGCCATTTTCCGGCAAAAAATAAAGAAAAATAAAACTATTACACAAAATCTAGTCTTTTTCTCCCAGAAGACTAATTAGGAGAGAAGGGAGAAAGGAGAAAGGGTATGGGACACCTACAGGAGTTTTGAGCATTCATTTTGACTTTCCTTACCCTGAAGAAGAGTGATTTTTGTTCTTGCTAGTATGAGCAACTGCTGAAGAAAAATATTAATTGGGCATCAGCCTTTCCCCCTTCTGTAAGAGCAGTTAAAAGTTTTTTGGTTAGCTTTCTATTCTGAAGGGAATGAACTCTGAAAATCCTCTCTTAAATCAAGCTTTGCAGCTAGGACTTCTTGCCAGCTGCCTACAGTTATTTTCCAAATAAGAGGAGGAGGGAGAAAAATCAGAATTTTGTATACTCTTTCAAAACGATCTTCCTTATCCTTCCCTTAATACTCATTCAAAAAGATCTTCTCCACCAGCTCTTCAAATGACTCAGATTAACAACATGCAGTTGTTCATCCATTTACCACTACTGTACCTATAGTCACTTAAAACAGCTGAAAAATCTGACTCCCTGTGTCTTTTGCCTTTGAAGTTCTTGATAAGGAACCCTTTTCAATATACAAAGGACTGGAGGTATGGAGTTCTAGCTAAATCACTTCCCTTCTGTCTTGGTTCTTAGGCAAACCAGCCGTGTCCCACACTGTGTCAGTTCTTTCTCTTGCTGCTACTCTTCACGTGACTTGAAGGGGGGATCTCAGCTCTGCCCGCAGCACCTCCTGCCCCTCCCTCTGCACTGACCTTGGTGTCTGCAGAGTTGTTCCTCTCCCACATTCCTCCTCCTCTGTCCAGCTGCAGCTGCTGTTTGTGAAACAGCAGCTTTCAGGTCTCTTTTTTCCCTTCCTTAAATCTGTTATACCAGAGGCACCATCACCAATGGGCTCAGCCCTGGGTCCACCTTGACTGGCATTGGCTGTTGGACTGGGGGAGAAGCCTCCAGGAGCTTTCCACAGGTCCTTTTTAGGGCTTTGTCACACAAACCCAACACAGTTGGCATGTATCTTCTGCTTGTTATTAATACAGATATGCAAGGCAGAAATTTTATCCAGGGAAAGGTTTCTGCCTTTTTCTAGAACAGCAACAGTCTGTTGCATAAACAGAGAAAACAAAAAAAAAATTATCCTGAGGATGTTTCCTTTCTTTCAAGGTACATAATGATCCCCATCCTACATTGGCAAAGTTTAAACACACCAAATGCCAAAAAAAAAGTATAGAAAACTTTAAGACATACTCACTATTAGCAATAAATGATTAAAAACATCTGCATGTGAGGATGCATGGCAGGAAACACAAGGAGTCATACAAACTATGATTTATCCTAATACTGGGAATTGCAGGATGAAGGCTTTTAATCAGGTGGCCTTTAGCTACAGCCCTGCTGCTTGGGAAGCAAACACAGGCAGGAATGGTTTTTATAAAGGCATAATAGAGCATGTGCCATAAGATGAGTCTTCATTTTGCAACAAAATAACTTTACATTCATCACAGCTATATACATGTAAAGTTACAAAGACTTTCATAGTTTCAGTCCTGTTTGCAATGGTAATTTCTTTCTTACATTTCTGGGCTTAAATTTACTTACCAACTTCCAGAACACAAAGAAAGGCAGACACCAAAAGGATTTCCCAGGGAATAATTCCTGCAGAAGGAGCATAATAAGCTCTTTGAGATACAAAGCTGTCTTTATTTTCATGTGCTATATAGCACAAAGCTACCAACAATAAATCCTGGAAGAGGAAAAGAAGTGAACATAGCAGTAGATTCCATCTCAGCTTTCCTGTGTACTTTTAGCAAAGAATCACTGGATACAGAGTGGCAACACTTGAGGGAAACATAACTACTACAAAGCAGTGCTAGAACCAGAAGAAAAGCTTGCTGCCACCCAGCTCCTTCACATTTCAGAGTGAAGGAGGCTGTGACTGCTCAGCTGCAATTTGGACGTAGAGCAGAGGCTGATGGGCTGGAACCAAGTGACAATCACTGGGATCTTTAATGACAAGATGCCACATAAAACAGGACAATGCAAACTGATGAATCACACAGACTAACGAGGAGGTGCTGAAGATGAGTAGCCCAACCCCAAGCGTGAGAAATAATTGGCAAGATGAAAAGATATTCCCATGTACTGTGCATATGGGCAGGAGATGTGAGTACAACTGCCTGGCTTTACAGCTTCCTAGTGGAAACACAACACCCTGGTAAGCAGGGCTGAAAAATTGTCTGTGACATGTTGTTTAACTGCTCTTTCAAGTCCAAATTCTGCACCTTCCAGATTCCAAAGCAGTTTCAAGGAAAGAAGATGCTCTGACTTCAGTGAACTCTTTCCCATTGACATTTGGATCACAGGTTCTCAGGATTTCTAAGCATATTCCTTTTTGTTGAATACAGTACCACAAAAATCCAGAGGCATTCTGAAGAATTTCCTTTTGTTCATCCAACTGTAACCTCTAAACAAATCCCTGTTCAGCAGTTTAAGCACCCTAGATGTGCTCTGCACATTATCAGGCCAGATACACTGTCAATATTAGATGAGCCCAGTGCAAGTCTTTCCCTGACCAAACTATTTTTGACCAAAAAATAAAATTAAAAAAACAAATTGCCGTGTTTTATAATAGTGTCCCAAATTCCCATCTATCCAAACCACTATCCCCAATGCCAATCACAGTTTTACACCTCAGAACCACCATCATCCTTTAGCTTCAGTTAAGAAGGCTACTCACCTGTGTGCTTTGCACGGTAACAAATTATGAAGGACACACTCTGAAGTCTCTTCCACTTGAGAAGGTGTCTGTACCTTCCATGACAAACCAGGATTACATGATGCACCATCACTAGATTTCGTTGCCTAAATGCTAAGGAATCTCAGCTAAATTCACTGCTATACTCTAATTAATTTGTACAGCAGTAAAGCTGTCTTTTTAACAATAGGGTGCAGATTCAATAACAAACAGGATGCAGTATTTAAAATAACAGAAAACTGATTAATCAACCTCTGCAGAAGCTACTCAGACCACAATATTCGTGTAGGTCAAGACCTGCTATTTTTGTTTGTTGAAGCAAAAGGACAAAAACTGGCACATTTGCATCGTTCCTTCACCAGCCAGCTACCACTTGCCTAGAACTGTGACATCCTACATTGGTTTTGTCAGGAAACACCACTTCTGGATGCTGATGTTTCTGGGTATAGTCACTGGAGATGGTGAAAATGAATAGTTTGGAAGATGTAAAAATGTCATATTTCTTTCACACTCTATCAAGAGCTGAAATGGTGAACTAGGTCAGGAAGATCATCAATTCCTACTATGGCAGCATTTGTTCTTGTCTAGGATGGGTCAGTAAAGGAGCTGTTTCCTTCCAGGTGGGACTCTGGGTAGAGATTCATGTCCACACCAAAACTCACTAGCAGAGCTCTCCCCTTGTTTTATGAACAAGTGGATTCTTAAAATGGGTTATTCCCTGAAAGAGTTTTAAAGCTCCAAATGGTGAAACTGTCTTGGTTTATGTGCTGTGTTGAAGAAAGTCAGGCTTGGCACATGTTTCTCATTAGCTGTGCTAAAGCAGCTCAGTTTCCCTAGAAATTCCCAGATTCTCTTTTGCAATAGGGTAATCTAGAAAGCCCCTAATTTTAGCTCTTGAGTCTGAAAGGGTGGCACATACATAAGTAATGCTGAGTGAATGCTGCTGAAATGTCTATGATTGTGTGGAATGCTAAAGAAAGTGGGCTTTCTTGGCATATACAACACCATTAAAATCTTCCAAATAATGTCTAGAAGCAAGGAAGTCTTATAGATATTTGTGTAATGCAGTCACATAAGAAGCTCTCACACTGCTACCTTACAGATCTGACAGTGTGAGATCCAGGATCCCAGTCACATAACCTCTTGCAAAATGGTCAGAGCTAAAAGCTGCTCCCTCTGCAACCCAGTGTGTTGTCTGTGCCCAAGGTTAGGACAATGTTAGCAAGTCTGCAGGTTTACCCTAGAACCTGGATACCTACCATTTCTCAATTTTATTATTACTTCTGAACAGGGAGAAGTAAAATGGGCCAAAGACATGACAGTTTATCTAGCACTCATCACGACAAAAGTGTTGTGTGCTTTCCCCTGACTTTCTCATTTTCAGGCAGATTAAATCACTTTTGAACTGCTTGCTTTTTTTTTGAGAACAGCTTTCAAGATGAGGTAATTGAAGGAAACCTATCAATTTAGTATATATTTTCAAGTTAATAATGTTGACATACTGTTCAAATAAATCCCCAATTTAGCACAATCTGTTTTTAGACAAGCCCTCCATTTTAACCTCCACATGGAAGGAAAACTAAGTGACTTCCTCATCTCACTTAATAGAGAACATATGTTCAAAGAGAATGCTGTGGGCTTGCTCTGAGAAGCTGTTCCTCCTCTGACAGAGAAGCTGGCAGCTCACAGAGTAACACTGATACATAAGGAGTGGACAAGTTGCCATAAATCTCACTCACGGCACAGCTCACTTCAGAAGTAAAGACTGCTGATCCAAAAACACACACACACGAACACAAACAAAAGCATCCTGGCAACAGGTGAAAAAAGCTGATATAGCCCCTGGAAGGATCAGAACTAAAAGCCACCTCAACCCTAATTTTTTTGGAGGGATATGAGGGGTAGTATTTAAGACACAGAGAGAGGATGGAAAGAAAGGGATCTCTAGCACCACAAAGCACAAGAAGCAGCTCTGGAATAAAACTGTTTTAAATCCTTGCATTACAAACTCTCTGGACCAATTTGAGGTGGAAATGCTATGGTAATATCAACAGTCATGTTCAATTATTTTATAAATATTTATGTCGCTCAGATTTAATTTCATAGCTTACAGAAAGGATGTAATTGTCACTTGCTTCTTCAAGTCTCAATTTTTCAATCTACAAAAGAAAGTTAATTCACCTGCCAAGGCCATTGTACTTGATGCTGGAAAAGTCACTAATAAAACTCACATTCTTTGAATCCCAGTCAATCCACTGATTAATCAGGCTGTGCCCATAAACAAGCAAACACTTTATTTGCATCCGGAGACAAATCAAAGCCACCTCATTCTATTTTGCTCAATACCATGCCCTTGGTCACAAAGGTGGGGGCCAAATACAATCGCTTACAACCAGTAATAGAAGAAAAAGAAAGATTCATCACCAGGCTTAATAAACATTTCTTTGCAGATTTATCTGATCCTACAAAGCCATCAAACCTTTCAAGTTCAATCCCAACCAAATCAATGACAAGAATCACTGACCAATTTTTCAGTATGTTTTGGCACCCCCCATGTTAAAGCCACTTGCCCAAAATCCAGAAAGTATAAATTGTCTTAACAGGAAGAAGGAACAAAAACACACGGGTAGAAACTGGCCACATGAGAAGCCTGAAAGCTACATTCTCTGTTCATTCTGTGCAAACCCTCATTCACAGAAACACATTCAGGAGATGTATTTTAGATCAGAGGAATGCTACCCTGGAGCACACAAATAACATAGCCTAGATCTTCCCCTCAAAGTCACCACTTAGAGCCAACCTGATCAGCTCAGGATCAGCCCTTGTACCTCCAGCTGACAGCCAGATATCCCAAAGCCTGAACACCTGGAACAAGTAAGGGTAAGCAGATCACAACAGAGTCATGGGCTGAACAATGTAACATTCACTTCCACATTCAGAAAGACAAAAAAAAAACAAAAAACAAACACACATCACAAACAAAAGGCTGTTCAGAAATATTTTGCAAATAAGCCATTAAGGATGAAAAATGAAGCTATCCTTACGCCTTGGAATTCCTGGGAGGAAATAGGCTCAATAACTCAGTAACTTCTGTTCTGAGTTATATGAACTTGTTCTGAGTTGAACTTATGTGCGACTTATATGAACTTAAACTTCATAGAAGTCCAAAACCTTTCTTGGCCCAAGATCTGAACTCCAAGCCACTGGCTGTCTGTTGCTGCTGTGGCTGTGTATGTCCTAAATATTTACCAAGACACAAAGAACAAATTTGATCTTTAGGGAACCCTCAGCATTGATGCCACAAGAGAGGCACCACTTCACATGCATTAAGTTGCGTTTGAAACACAGACCTGAGCCAGAGCCTGAACTTCCTACAGTATTTGCACACAATCCCTTGCTTGAGTACAGACTTGGTGCTCACTGCAGATCATGTCAAAGGGGAAAGCTTAACCTTATTATGCCAACCCCTGGCACAGCAGTAACAAAAGCTGTCGTCTGTTTGAAATGTGCATGCTCAGACCAATTCATCAGCCACATAAATTTTGATGCTTCAAGTATTAGCATATGACAGACATGCAATCCTGAGCTTCCTCTGCATGTAACAGAGGTTTGGAAATGAAGCAGGTGGAATACTTCATTCTGCATTCCTGGCTAAACTTTGTACACAAGTTTCTGAAAGGTGGCAACCTCAAATGTAGGCATTGGATCGTAGAAATGAAAGCCTCATGAAGAGCAGTTCACAAAAAAATGACAAACAAAACAAAAAACACCACCAAACAAACAAAAAAAAAAAACATCAAACCTTCATCTGTTTGTTCCAAAAGACATTTGTGGTTTTTTAAGCCTTGCAATACTTTTATGTCATGCCACACTTTTTTTCATGGTTTCATAATTTCAGCCAGGACAGGGTTAATTTTTGCAGTACCCAGGAGAAGGCATGGGCAGGATACAGAAGACATTCTGTACCACCTCACATCATTACTGGGAGCAGGGGTAAAAGAGCCTCTTCAGGAAGACGGGGCTCCATCCCATTAAGAAAGCATGGCAGAGGGAGCCATCCAGCATTTCTGTTATCAGGGAGGTGTCCCCATGTGAAATGTTTCTTTTCTAACACTTTTTGTTATTATTATTGTTGTTGTTACTGCTCATTTCCTATCTGATTGCTGTTTCCAGCAAATTATTCTTATCTCAGCACATGATTTTTGCCTTTTATGCCTCCAACTAGAGGGTAGGGGGGTAGCAGCTCTGTGGTTTTTTAGTGGGAGTACTAAACTGGAGAATACTATTCCTAAACCATGACACATGTGCATTACAAAATAATTTTAAATGTAAGGTGTTTTAGTCTGCCTTATTGCTTGGAAATCCTTGAAGATCAGTGTACAATGAGTTGCATGGGCTTAAAAGCCAAGCTTGGAATATCAGGGTGAAGAGGAGATTAACTCTAGCATCAGAACATATGCAAGATGGGTTATTGAAGAATGAATCCATAAGCTCCAGCCGCTTTGTCACAGATGTTTCTTCAAAAATACAAAATGATCAACCTTTAAGCCACAGACCAGAGTTCAACAAACATGAAACCTTGATAAATGCCGAAGTTATAATTTTTAAATTTTTCATCAATGACACCAAAAAAAATACAAGTCAGTTTGAAATGAAATTGCCATAAAGCACACCCTAGGTTTCTATAACTCAAAAGATAACTTAAAAGATTTTTTTTTAATCATTTGGTAGTGATTTTTGGTTTAGCAGAACTGTTTGCAGCCTGTCCCTATAAAATGGATCAGCCTGGCACCAGTAAATATTACTAAGCAGAGGACAAACAAAAGTTAGCAGCAAGAAAGAAACTTAGCCAGTTTCAGCTATCCCTGTAATAGTGCTGAAAAACTATTTATTCTACTGTTCTAGTTCTGAAGTAGCATTTTAAAGTTTGTAGAGAATTAAGTCCTGAGTACTCAACAATTGATGTTTAATAGATGAGTCCTTGACTCTATTCTACTCTCAACAAAGTGAGCAAGAGAAAACACCTAGCAAGCTATAAGCAAACAGTGATGTGTCTGCAGAAGGCACCATCTCAGCTATCAGGAGGACTGAAAAAGAATCTTGCAATCCTTTTTATTCACAGGGAGGTTCCAGGCCACTCTTATTGCCAAGGCCAAAGGCTCCCAGGATCCAGGAGTTTCCTATTCTAGTGTTAGTCTCCTTAGCAGCTGTCATACACCAAGGTTTCAGAGCACCGTTCAAAGCATTCTCCTAGAAAATGGTCTCATGGAACTCCAGGGACTGGAAGAGTATTTTAAAGAGAACCAAGATGTTTCACAAAGCTTTCTTTCCACTGTCTTCTGTATGATTGAACACAACCATAATTACTGTCTGAAGTTTAAATAAATCAATAAATGAGACATTAACAATGTTTATTACAATTTATAGCAGTAGAAATTATGACATTAAAAAAAAAAAAAAAAAAAGTCTTTGAAGATGTGGAGTCCAGTGCTTACAGATACCATCTTTTGTATCTGGTACTTGAAACGGAAATCAAGATAACCCAGAAAAGAGATGGAATACACACAGCTGGTAGTCAGATCTGGGGGATTTTCAATAGTGCTAGTATACTGTCAAGCAGCACATTTTCCAAATGCTGTTTGCATCTTAATATCATAAACTTTTAGCTGACCATTATGAAATAGTCAAACACATTAAGTTTGCAATACCCTCCTCAAAGCTTATTCAGAAACATTATTAGGAATTATCCATACAGTTAATTCCAACATTTGCCAAAAAACTTTTACAACATTCTCGTTTTAAAAACCAACATCAGGAATCAATTATAAGCTTTAGCTCAAGTGACCTTATCTCTTCTCGTTGCAAAATAATGCCAAAATGAGCCTAATTCTCTCCCCTATCTGCACTGTCTGTTAAAGCCAAGCTGCTGGGTCAGCCAGCTGCAGGCTCCTCTGATTTGGAGATCTAGGGAAAAACTCACTTCCTTTTTGGAATGAGTCCCTCTTGCCTCTCTCATTTTAGCAGTCCCAATGTAACCACAAGGTTATTCTCCACTCTCACACCGAGACTTGGCCCTGTGACATTTTGAGTCATACTAAGTAGTCCATTTGTCTTTAACAAGATTACTCCTTGATTATCTCTTTGGAAGGCAATTGATCAATCAATACTAATTAATTCATTTAGACAAAGGACCTAGCATCCAAATGCATCTATTCAAAATTGAATGTCACATTTACCTTCAAGTTCTTCAATAGTTTTAGTAAGGAATCTACAGAAGTGAATATCTTATTACGTGCCAATAGCTTCATTACAAAATATTAATCACCTTTATGGCTTCTTCTTACTGGTGCCTGAAGTGAAACTGATTTGAAATATGAACAGCAGAATTAGAAAAGACTGACTTCCTACAGCTTTAGCTCTCACACTGGATTCTCCCATGCCCACAAAAGCTGACAGAAAAACTGACAGAAGCAATCAGGGCAATTCATACCATTGCTGCCACCTACAGATTATCTGGTAACAGATAAGGGCTGAGCTGACACTCACATTTTCCTAATGAGAGCACTGATAGATAGCTGGGAAAGAGAGATGGATTGTATTTTCACGAAGCTCATAGAAATCAAGTAGCTTAAAGACTGATCTCCATCATCAGCTTTGGTTGAAATTGAATGAAAGAAATGAAATAAAACAAGGAAAGAATGGCTTCAAGTTATTGGGGGAGGGACAAGCACCAAGAAATTACACTCAGTCTCATTTCCTAAAGAAACTAGGCTTATAATGTTTAGTTTATTACCATATATGCACCTTTCAAACAGGTTAAATCATTATAGTCATACTGCAACGTTTTTCACATTTTATTTTTGCTAGGAGAAACTGAGAACCTTGTCAAATGAGTATGACCTAGTAGCTCAAGGAGCCTTACCAGGCCATACTCAGAAAAAACAGTGAACTGTTGAATTCCTCAGCCTGAGGGGTTTAATTCCCCTCAATAACACTGCTCAAGACACTGCAGAAACTGTCCTGCAAACCCTTGCAACTTCCCCATCAGCTCACAGAAACCTCACAGATTACCACTTGGTTGTCATTCCAGGGGAGATTTTATTCCAGATCATCCCATCCCATACCCTGAAGCACAAGACCAGTGAGTCTCAGAGATCATTTGCACCAAGTTTCTCCTCCATTATTTTGAAGTGTGTGACCAGACCTGTCTTAGCACATTTAGGAGGACTGCTTGGGAAGCCTGCCATTTACTAAGCTCCTGCTGTGCTGAGATTTCAATTAGTTTATTTCCCTTTCTTCAGCTGACAGCAGCTGATCTGGCTAACCAGCTTCAGAGTCTCTGCTAAACTTTCCTGAGCCCTGTCCTAAAGGAGCTACTTAATGTCTTTGACATTAAAGGAAGCTTCAGCAGACTAGGATTCCAATTTTGTCCTGCTACTGACTGTACTGCAGCCATTTGTTAGTGATATATTTAATGAGGTCAGCATAACTCAGCATAATGTACTCCTAAAAATATTTAGTATTGATTTCCTCCTCTTCTCTAGCAAAGTAATGTTGGATGGAGTGCCAAAATATTAATTCATTTTCCAGGCATTTTTCCTTTCCTAAGGTTGATTCCAACAGTTAGATTTAGAAAATTTAATCTATCATCTCCAAGAATGTACTCTACATCCAGGTGTCCTACTGTTTCTGCCTCCTGGTATCCTTTTCCTCACACTAGAAAGCTGGGCTCTGAGCTCCTGACAGCTATTTTCTCCAGCATTAAACTCTGCATTCAGCATTTGCCTTTCCTTTCAGGTGCTGCCAGTGAAGAATCTACTTCTCCTCAGTGGCAAGCCAAATCAGTCCTCATCCAACTGACTGTGAGGACATTTTAAACTCAGAACTGCTTTCCTCAAATACTCACAGAAGTATATTTTTCCCAGGAAATCTAACCATTAATTTCATAGTTTTTGGCTAAAAACGTGTCAGCTAGCATCTGTTCACAAGCCTGCATAAGGCACACTCCCTATTTTCCACAGATGGCATTACAATCTTTTTATCAGCCTTTGTATAAGACAGCACATTTTCATCCAGCTTCAACAAAACACTGAAGTAGGTAAACTGACCGATGTATTTCAGCATCTCCCAGACACAACAGCAGCTAGCTGGGAAGAATCTTCCCTTCAAAACATCTTGATCCACAGGTATCCCTTAAAAGCCAGCTTAAGGTTTGCTAAGTTTTCCATAAGACAGCATTAGACAGTATCAAAAAAAAAAACAAAAAACAAAAAACAAAAAAAAAAAAAAAAAAACAAACAAAAAAAAAAACCCAAAACCCTAAAAAACAAACCAATCCACAAGTACACTTTCTTTCTTTCATCCCACGGGAGAGCTCCAAAATGGAAAAGCATCATTTGGAAACAGCAATACCAGCAGGCAAAGTTTTCTTTAAATATAATCACAAGCATTATTTATTTATGATTATAGAAGAAAAAATTCCAAGAATTCAGGAAACCCAGAGGATACCAAACCAACAGTAATTTCAGTTTTGATGATTTCCTTGCATGTAATGTTTTCAGTACCATTTGGTGTGTTAACATCAAACATAAATTAGAAATACAGTCAGTGCAATCAAATCAGCTTTCTGAAACATTCCCTTTCACTTTCTCAAATACACATCACTAATTGCATGTTAATTTTTGTACTTTTAATATAAACTAGGAATTTTCTCTCTTTGTTTACTAATTCTAGTGCATTTAATTAGCTGCATTGATAGACATTTGCTTCCATAGGATCTATTCTTAATGAGACTGGAAAAAGCTTCCAAAGCTCTCTGATAAGCTGTTCTGAAAGCACACTCTGCTTTTCCCAAATGTCTCTTCCCAGCCTCTTCTAACTGCCCTCTCCTTCCATCTTGTAGCTTACTCCTAAATATTTCTGAACTGCTCTAGCAAAAAAGCACAGTCTAATATTTCACAGGTGCACTTGTGCTCTCGGGGGTAAATGGATCACCCTGTCATCACTATGGTCAACACATTCCTCACAATCACATTATCAGCTGCTTGTGTTGTTTCTGTCCTTATGGAGTGGTTGGGAATGCACACAACTGCCATGTGAAAGACTTCCAGGTGCAAGGTTATAGCTTTGCATCTGTTTTGCTTCTCATGAGAGGTTTTTTTTCCTCTCCAGTCTTTATAGGACTTCCATGTGGCCTTATTATGTTATCACTAGGACATGAAATATACACAGTCTTTAAAAGAACAGAAAACACTATGCAGAGTGAAAGCAATGCTGGATGACAAGATTAAGGTGATTTTCCCAGGATTTCATTAATAGAAACACTTTAAGTAAATTATTGCAGGCTTATGCTTCACAATGATTATGCTACCCAGTACTCTCAGCTATCCTTCATTGTCTTTTTTCTTCCAGTTACATATCTCCAAACTGCCTTTTACCTAAAACCCAAGAGCCATCTTCCTTACAAGTCACTAGTGTAAAAGGCAATCATCACTTAGACAACTCCATATGTGAATTGCCAAATGATTTCCAACAACACTTCCAATTCTCAGTTTAATTTTAAGGAAAAAAATGTCATCCCTTCAGGACCTTAGTGGCAGCTGAGTCCACATCTGGACTTTGCATCCTTATAAAAGGCAGGAAACAAAAGCTCTTCTACATCTGAATCCAACCCTGGAAGTTGAGGAGAGTCCTCAAAGCACACTACCAACAGCAGATTCTGGATTAGATATTTTAGATTACAAATCACTAAGGGAGAATGACACTGTGAGTACAGATGCAATCCTCAGTTAATCCTTCTGTTATTACATTACAGGCCATTGTCACAGAAGGTTACAACTGAAATCTTTTTTAAAAAGAGGAAAAACCTGATTCTAAATTAAGAGAAACATTTTATTTTCAAACCCTAAGCAATTCACTTGTTGCAAATGAAAAGGTTTTTTGTTTCATCTGAATTTATTTTTAAAAGGGTTCTTTCTCATCAATTTCATTAGCACCTCAACAGTATTAGCTTCAGGTTTGCTTGGCTAAATACATAAATGGAAATTTCATGACAAAGCTTCAGGCTTTTCCACTGAGCTTTATAGAACATCACAGTCTGTCTCTTTACTTGTCCCACCTATCACAATTTGTTTAATACAATTCTCTCCATTCTTCCCTGTATGAGGTATTCAAGTACAAGAGCATTGGCCTTCTTTAACCTCTCCAAGTACCTTCATTTTCCGGAATTCATTCACATAGAGAAATTGAAAGATGAAGATTCTGAAATTACCTTATAAACAGACCAGAACTTCTACTACATATCAGAAAAAACCCAAGCAATTTATTTTTATAAATCTGTGTGTACTTCAACTCAATCCAGTGAATAAACATCTCTACAATTTATTTGTGGGTAGCAATCCTTGCATCTCTTGTCACTCAATGAAACAGCACATGCAGTTTTAGTAGCTGTTATGCTAGAAAACACAACTCAGAATTAAATTATGGCAAAACTGGAGTCCAGAAGATTCATACTCTGCCAGATTGCATAAATACTCTTGTTACAACTAACATACAAGCCAAGTTCCAATGAATATATTCTTATGAAATTATTTTAAACTCTGTAACTTTAACCCTGCTTTGGATTTCAGCCTTAGTGCACCCCAACAAGTAGCTTGCTGTTAAAATATCAACTGTGCCGCTTTTGGAGTAGACTATATAGTGATATTTTCTCTACTATTTAGAAGAAAATTGTAGAAAGCCATAAGCCCAGAGAAAAAAACAGAAAAGGGATGTCCAGGGAGGTCAGTTTTCTCCCTGGGCTCACACAGCTTGATCGATACTCAGTATCATTGAAGAACCTGTTTTTACATATCAAAAGTAGTAGGACAGAATTGCCAGTAACCTCTAAAATCATTTAAAGGCAACTATTTAAGTTTTATATTTTGAATTTTAACTACAAAGGAATTTTGAAGATTTCTCAATATCAAAGTCATTTGAAAAGACAACTAAAGTGACTATTTTCCTAAGTATTCTTAATAATAAAACTTGCTAACTTAGTTGAAGATTAAGAAAAATGTGACATAAAAGTACTGTAAATTTAGGAAGAATATGTTCCATGTATAAGAGAAATATTTCAATAAAATAGTTGAACATTTACATGCAGAATTGAAACTTCCTTCAGTAGAGACTTCTGAAGAGCTTTACAAAGCATGTGTTAATAGCATCAAAATCCACTTTCTATCTTCTATGGATTCAAGACATTAGAGAACAACTTTTTTGTAATACACCTACAGACAAAATCTTTTGGAAGATAATTTTGTTCATTTTGCCTACATTTTACCCTCAGTGTAACCATATTGAGATCTACAAGAAGCACAGGAACAGCCAGGTATAAATACTAGTTTAGCTCTCCTTTCTAAAGAAGCCAATCATGTAACATGCCACTTTCTTAGCAAGAACAATTTTCCTTTGACATATAAAATAGTTTACCATCATCTGAAGAAAGAAAAAAAGACCTCACATGACACCATTTTGCATTAAAATGTCCTACACTGACTTTTAACTTGTTTAGGGAAGACTCTTATCTCTGCAACCCATCCCTTGGAGATCCAATTGAGTAGATCATTGATTCTGAAAAAACACTGGAAGACCAAGCCTATTCTCCAGAAAACATTGAACAAAGCCAGCCACAACAGTAATTAGATTGGAAGAGGACAATTTCTCCAAAGGGTGAGATAGATGCTCAGCAGATTGGGTGGAATGGGCAGCTGTTCTCCCTGGTGGAAGATTTGAGCTGGATTATGAGCTTGCTCTTGAAGCATGAGCTTTTGAGACCCTGCAAATTCAGCAAATCAAAATATCCATTGTCAACTCTGAATAAACTTGCTCGTCCTCATGAAGAGCATGGTCTGGAGGCACTCAAGCTCTTTCTGGGTTGAAATAAGGGGTTTGAGTACATGATTCAGTGTCCTCAAACCTACTTTGACTACTTTCTGAGCAAATTAACTCCAGCAATGCAGAGTTCCAAGTATCTGACCCAAAAATGTTGACACTTAGATGCAAATAACCACAAACACAGTAACACTCCAAGAGTGAGGGGAAGAAATAGGGGAACCACTCACAAAACCCAACCGTAATTGTCTCACAAACCATATGGCAGAGACAGCAAGACTTCCACACAAGAAGCAAGTTCTAAATTCAGTGCTCTTTTCCGGGTGCTCTGAATTTATGTAGAAGGTGGAAGCCTTGCTCTAGAGATCAGGGCCATCAGCAGTGGACTCTGTACCTCCAATCAGTCATTGAGATGTGTTTTTTTGTAGGCATGGTAAGAAAACTCACTCCATTTTAAGCTGTTTTATATTTGTTGGTAACAGAGACAACACTAAGTGTTGCTGTAAAAGTGGGGTAAAATTAGCTGTGATGAAGTATATGAAATTTTATCCCTTAGAAACTGATATCTGGCATTTTTACTGAAATAAGCCATGACACCTGTAAATTAAAACTACTTATACTAGTGGCAAAATGATGCCCTTAATGTTTGGAATAAGTCCTGTTTTATTCTCATGACTTACAAGTCTTACCCAAGGGCGAGCAGACAGATTCTGACATTGTATCTGAGAGTGTACCTGTAGTCTAAGTTCATCCTAACTTCAATGGTGAGACTCCCACGGGAACACACAATGCCAAAGCTCTAATCCCCAAAGCCCTGAAAGATGTGCTCAAAATCAAATATGAGTTTTGCAGAGTGGCATAAATTTATAGATGTGTTTAAGTGAGTGCCTCAGTGCATGGTTGAATGCAGGCCTAGATGGTTTTGCTTCCTGAGGATGCTTTTTATTTCAGTGTATCACTGATAAGAACTTTATCTGAGCAGATTTTTTATACTTTTCTATATGTGGATTATGCTTAGATAAGTAGACAGATAAGCACACACATAGATATGTATTTTCCCCTAACTGTGTAAGATACATGAAACACTGTCCTGTCAAGCTCTATTCTAAACTAATTTCTTCTGACTACCATAAAATATTAATGATGTACAAGATGTTTCATGAGAAAAGCATATGCGTTAAAACTGTAGGTAAAAAATATCCGAAAAGTTGTCACCTTTCAATTAAAAATAAAGAACTATTAATCTTTAGGGAGAATGTCAAGATTTAATGACTCAAAGAGTATGCATTAATTAAAGCAAAATTACCTAACAGGAACTGCTGAGCAATCACACATAAAAATGACCTGCATAAACAATTTGGAAATTATTGCAGAGAGCACCATTAAAATGGAAATCTGTACAAATAATCTGTCTGAAGCATTTCACTGAATTTGCATATTTACTGTCTCTTAATTACCTTTGAATAACAGGTGTAATTTTCACCCAGAAATGGTCTATGTTTATCTACAAATATAATTTCATTATTATCTTTGCACTCCCTATATTAGCTACACGGAAAACCAGAAAATCACCATGGAAAATTTATGTGATTACATTAATTTCATTGTACTTGTTGTTAACACCTGTAGGCTAATTTCTCCACAGATACAAATTGGGATAGTTCTCTAATCTCAATTAAAGCAGTTTTTTGCCATCTGAGCAGCTAGCTGTGTTCTTTTTGTTTTGTTTCAATAAACATGTGGAGGTAATTTGAAAATGCAGATGTGAGATTTTTGTTTAGAGAAATTATTAACATTGCGTTATAACATAGTTGTGGTTTTAAGCTGAACTGTAAAGTCAGGCATGAAAATTCCGATTCTGGAGTTAACTTACTTTGGACTATTTCTTTAACATAGAATCCCCTTTCACCAGAGATATTCAGAAATCCCCTTCATATTCCCAAGGGTTTCCTCAAGCTCTGCTGTCACAGTACATCTGAAGTAACAGCCAACCTCTGGATAGTACTGTGGCTTCATTTCCCTAACAAGATACAAATTCTTGGATATAGTAGAAGAGCCCAAAACTATTCTCAGGAGTGTGGGAGGAACTAATAACTCAAGGAATATGACATTTTTATTAAGCACCATAGCCTAAATTTCCTCAGGAACTCACTTTAATAATTTGGTAGTACATTGCTCTGAGGGGATTAATATTATTTACTTATAAGCATGGCTTGAAGCAGGACTGCTAACACATCCTGTACTCTTTCATCAGCTCTGCATCTGATTTGGGCTACACATAATTCAGAAAAATCATCACAGAGTGATTTCCCAACTACCTACGTGTCTCCAAGCACAGGCAAGGGAAAACTCTACCATGCATTGAAAAATGGCCTTTAATATCACAGCACACCTTTTAAAATGCTTCCCTAAACTAATTCAGGGAATCAATTCTGTCTGTTTGTTCAGGAGAATATTGCAAATTCTACACTGTCCTGTATAAGATCAAATTGGGGCCATCATCAATATTAATCACTGCTCTCAATATAGATTTTATTTTGCATTCTCCATGTTTTTTTAAATATTTGACAACAGTCCTGACTGCTCACTGTTGATAGTCAGAGGATGGCAGACTTTTAAGAAAATGACATAGCTGTAACACTTCAAAACAGAGTATTAAGATAGAAATAATATATTCAAATGTGTTCTTAATGTGTCATTGATGAAGCTAATCTTACTTAAGGTGTAATAATTTCAAAATGCCTTTAGACATACCTAATTTTAAAGGTGTATCAGCACCAAATTCTCACAGAATCTAACATGCAGTTATCAAGCACCTACAGTTATGACAACTGTGTAGAAGTTAAACAAAAAATTAATTAAAAATAGGAAGAAATATGGCTATCAGAAGGACTCATGCCTACTGGGGTTCAGCAATAGGTTTAAGAATCCCACTTTTAAGCTCTTTAAGACTTAGGGAAGGTGACTGATCTCCCTTTCTCATAGTGGGAATTCAAGGAGGAATTTTATGTTTAAATGACATAAGAAAAACTAAAAATATGTTGGAGGGAAAGGAAAGAGGAAAGGAAAGTTGTATTAAGGGTAAGTACAGGAATACATGCAGACAACAGGAGATATCCAAATGTTCCCTCATACAAAAAGGAAAGTTCCTTTGAGTTAATAATTATCTCAAGCATTAGGAGCAGGAACTAGCCAGTCTCAGCCAAGAACAGGGGAATCAGCTGTGGCTGATCAGCAAACAATTTCTTCATTGACATCAATCTACTTCAGGGAGTCACTCAGATGATTAACTACCTTGGGTCTGCTGCTGATCACAAAAATATTTTCCTTGACACCCCAATAAACATGGTTTAGAGATTAAAAATTTCTGGGATTTTCCATAGTAGAGAGCCAGAAATGAAAGATACTGTCATACTCTCAGGTCAAAAATAATGGCTGGTGGCAACTGCTGCCTCTCTGTGTTTAGGCTACAGACACACCCCTGCAAACTGACCCTGCAGTAGGTACATTTTGTAAAAAGCGGATGGCTGCTGCCTGAGAGCACCAGTAATAGAGTCCAGAATGCTTCATAATGCTTCAAATAGATAGATAAGTGCACAGTTATGTATCAAAACTGTTTTAATGCACATGTGGAAAACAGGAAAAAGGATGGGAAAATGGCATTATAGCCCTTCAGGTTTAGTACAGCCATTAACATACCTGTTTCTATTTCATCAATGAAACATTTTGAGATGCACACAAAGATGAAAATGCTTGGTTTGGCCTGAGTCAATATGAGAAGATAATACCACCCAAAGGTTAAGATCCTGCTCTTCTTCCCTGCCTTTTGTTCTCAGCCACAGAAGGATCTTCAAGCCAGGTCATTTCAGTGATCCAGCTTACTGTGCTTCCTAAATAATGCTATATTGGCAGATCTGAGGAGGCAGGCAATTTAAACACAGGACACATGGAAACGAGCCACTGAGGGAAGGAGACAGAGTTTCCTAAGCTGGCTTTCTTGGGGGAAACCAATGTCTGGCAGGCTTGCACATTTTTCTCACATGTATTTTCAGAGAGCACAGAGTTTAGTTACTTCACTGACAGCATATCTTGGTGTTAATTAACTACCTGTTTCTGCAAAATAAACTCAACCAATGACTCTTTTTATTTTCTGAGCCAATGTAACATCATTCTGCTATCTGGAGGAGCTGTCTTGCTTCCTTCACTCACTCTCTTCCTCCTTACACCCCTTAGAGCACTCATGTGAGCCCTGTGAGAGGTGCTTCAGCTCCCTCCAAATCACAGAGAACAAGTCACTTTTTTTGCTAGGTTAGTTCTCTCTGGTTTAGTGAGTGGGACTAGATTATAGTAGGATCAAACATACACAATCAGCAACAAAGAAGCAAACTGGAATATGCGGCCAGGAGAAAGGGGAAATTGAGTTGGCCCTTTCAGCACTGCAAGCCACTAAACCACTTCAACATCAGAAAAAGAACAAAGCCTTCCTCTGACTGAAGATAATATCAATGGCTCAGTTACTGTTGACTAATATTTGCACAGAGATAAATTTTATAGTTTTTCAGAGAAACTCTTGTCATGTTTTTTATTTTCTGGGTATAAAAGGTGTAAGTGAAAAGAACTGCAGTTCTCAGTAAGATAAGCCCATCTTCTTGGCAATGAAAGCAATAATCTGCACCATGATAGGCAGCAGCAGCAGAGAATATCACTGGTGTCCTTTGTCACCCTGATAGCAATTGTTGAGGAGATACGGCTAAGGATGTGCTTTTTGGGCTAAGAACACTACAGAGGATTTCCTCAGAAGGAGGAGCTCTTCTCCCTGCCCCACTGCCCCCTCACTGAACTCCTTCACCTGAACTGCCTTCTAGGACACATAAACCTCCACCCCCACCAAAATTGTGTTGGCTCAGTGTTCTTCTCCTTGAGAAAAGCAGCATCACTCCTGGCCATGGGGCAGGGAAGGTGAACATTTCCATTAGAAAAAGACAACCACAGGGGTAAGGAGGACCCTGTGAAGAGGCCAAGGCAACAGGAAAAGGACAATAGGGGCAGAGTTAAGCTCAGAGCCTGGCTGTGACAGAGCACAGCAAAACTGAGTGCCACAGACACAATCCTGCCACACAGGAACCAGGAACTGTATTGTGTACATTTAGAACAGAACTATCACCATGTCTGACCACATGCTGAAACCACCCACTGCTAATAGCAAAGATCCTTCAGATCTTGTTTTCAAGCATGAAAAAGGGGTCCATGAGAAAGGTATTGGCTGGGCTCTGTCTAAAGATTGTGGGAGGATAATGGTCACAGGAAAGAACCACAGCTGTTCCCATCTTAACATCTGCAGGCTTATTTCCATTATTGTGTGACTCCTCTGGGCATAAAGAGCCAACCTGCTTAAATGGTGCCCTGCAGGTACTTTTCTAAATACGAGATGATTTTACATGAGCTGCATCCTGAGGTTTTCTTAAGCAGAAGGATCAAGCAAGTCTTAATCTGGTTAAATTTTGTTATGGATCCAGGCTGATGCCAATTAAGCCATAAGCATATATCTCTGACTTTTGTGGTACAGCAACATGCCATGTGAGACTACAGCAAGAACTGGCAGCCCAGAATGCCAGAACATCAAACGGGTATTTTTCAGACCTATTAAAATATTTAACTTCATGTAGTCTCGTGTAATTCTAGAAAATCCAAATGTAGCCACAAAAGGATTTCTTTTCTAAGGACATCATCTTATTGGGTGTGTTTGAAGCCAAGTGGCTGTTGAGCCCTTGGGAATAAGCACTGAATAGCACCGAGGGCTCCGGGCACTCATCAGTGCAGCATGTGCTGCCACCTCTTGGCCATTTCCTCCAAAAAATCCTTATCTCCATTTTTTTAAAACCTCATTAGCACATAACATTGTTTCTTTTTCTATAAAATCCTTCTGTTTTGGAAATTCTCTCTCCCTTCCTTTAACTTAGATATTGGATATTTAATATATCTTGTTGCATTTGATTATTAGGCCATTTTCTTTTTTAACAATGCTAAGAAGACTTTGTGATTGATAAATTTGAAATAAAAACATTATTGCAGTTTTATTCACACTTGCAACAACACTGATATTTGTGTCTGCAATCTTTAGATATTGCTATCCTGGAGAGATATTAAATATGCCCTTCTTTAAAATAGGTGTCACAAATAATAATAACAACCAATAACCCTGCTCTGAACCATAAGACTGGAAACCAATATCCTCAGGAATTGACATCTTTCAGTATGAGACAAAAAGCCACCAGCATCCATTCAGTCCAACAGATATTTAACACAGGGGATTGATTTTCTCCTGAGAAAAAGTCCACATCTTGTATTTTTCTGAAGTCAACAGGAACTCTGAATGGAAAGCCCCAGGTTGAAACTTTTCAGAAAACATTTGCTATATCTCTGTATGAATTACTGAATTTCACTTGACTTCCTATTCACAGGTAAGATTTACACACAGCTCATGTTCTAGGGAGAAAAGGAAAAATGCCTGTTCTGAAAATTTCCAAAGGTCCTATTCCCTGGCAATAGAAATTTAAGGAGGACAGACAACACCTTGCCCTGTCAGGCAACAGGAGAGTAAACTAGCATATTTACTTTTAGAACTTTAAATCTGTATCAATTTAAATCTTACAGCACTCAAAGTCACCACTCACCACTCTTCTCTGGGGTCACAACCTTCTCAGTAGGACCTGTTGCAAGAGATCTAGGGTTAATGATTTTGCACTAAAACAGGGTAGATTCAGACTAGATATAAGGAAGACATTTTTCCCAGTGATCATGATGAAACAACACCAAAGGCTTCCTAGAGAGGTGGTGGATGCCCCATCCCTGGAGACATTCAAGGTCAGGCTGGATGGAGCTCTGAGCAACCTGATCCAGTGGAAGATGTCACTGCTGTTGGACTAAATGAACTTTGAAGGTCCCTTACAAACCAAACCATTCTAAAATAATGCTTTTGAGGAAAGGTGGAGAAACTGGGGATTTTCAGACAGGTTAAGAAGCAGACTTGGGTTCCTTCAATAACTGCTCTTTCTCCTCCATCTCCCTAATGATCTTACATCCCTTTAGCCAGAAACAGAACATTCATGTGAGGATTCCCCAGGGTACAGGATATATTTTTAGTTTAGCAACAAAAATTTTTGCAAAATTGTTCCTTTTTCTCAGGGGGTAAAAGGCCAGGGATTACTTTGACTGCTGCTTTGGACCCTTATGGTTACATTTTCAAAGCTGTGCTTGTGTTGGCAACACAAATCCTGTTATTGTTACAGGATTAGTGTGCATAACTTTCCAAATGCAGCTTTGAGAATGGAGCCAAGGAAGATCATTTGTGTGTACTTTTTGGAATTAATGTAGGCTCTGATTATTGGCCAGTCATTCAACAGCACTCTTGTATATGCATCTTCTGATGTCCTATCTCTAAACACTCATTCAGGCTTGTCTGGATTTCTTTACTAGTTAGATATTATTAAATAAAAGAAATTATAAGATATCAGTTACAACCTACTTCTGCCAATGATAAATACAATTTGTCTTGACTCTGTTAAAACTATTCCTTGGCTTTTCCCTCTCTTAAAATGTCTCTTAGGAATAAAGACTGAAAATAATTAGGATCATAATGTTTTTTATTATTTAGTTCCACTAGAAACTTGAAGCCTGTGCTGTAGTAATAGAATAAATATGGCACTGACATTGCCAATTCCCCAGTTCCTTGAGTCTGATTAAACCTTTTCTGATGTTCTGAACTAAAACAGGTTTTGTATCTTATTACATTATACAATTGCTTCAGGTGAGAACTAGTTTTCTCCTTCTGTTACTGGGCAGCATCTACTGCAGTCATAGTGGTAATTTCAAACTGCAAATGCTTAAATTTTTTCTATGCCTCTGTTATCAACTTTTAAATGAGAATGGGCACTTCAACCACGGTTCTACCCACTAAAATCATTAATTATGGTCTTGACATGAAAATAGAGGAAAAGAAAAGAATTTGTCTTATAACAGAGAGAACATCTAGTTTCTGTAGGTGGATTACATTGAGGCAGGATGTGCACTGCCTCTCCAGCACTACCACTTCTCAAGCAGTTCCAGACATGCCTGGTGATGCATCATCAGGCTCCTGGCACACTTTGAGGAAGCCTAGAAATTGGTACCACATAAGCAGGCATTTTCAGGTTTCTAATTTTGGCCTGAAGTATCCTTATTTTGCATGTGTCAGACCTATACACTGATCCTGATGTGGTTTTTATTCCTGATTTGGCCATTCTTTTTTTCTGTTTATACAATAAAGTAGGAAGTTGGATGCTGTTGGTATTCCGTGCATCAGCAGGGTAAGAGGGACTCATTAGGAGAGCAATTCTGCTCCCTGTGGTGACTCCTTCTTCTGAATTGCTCTCTAGGTGGTAGAAATCTCTTCCTCCCAACAATTTTGGAGTGTTCTAGGAAGGCTAATCAACCAACACAGGCACTTGCCTTGAAGTGCCTTGAATGAGAAGTACCCACATTGCTAAATAACACCACCCTTGCATGGGTCAAACAGCAATATCTGGTTTATATAAAGGAAGGGAAATTGTGGTAGTTGTTTTATTGTCATGCTCACATCTAATACAGAGCTGACATGCAGTCAATATAAAAAAACATTTATCCCACAAACCACATTTCAGCTATTTCAAGACTGAATCTTTCCCTGACCTTTTCTTTCATTTTCATATTTTGTAAAAAGTTTTTAGGATTTAAATATAATCCAGCTAGAAAGAACAGAGCTTTTTTCTTCTGTAAGTAAGGATAATTTCTCTTGCGTTGGTGTGTTATAAATACAGACAGCATTCAAAAGTCTTACAGCCACTTGTGTAATAAAGTTCTTTTCCAGTGTGATTTGACATCAAATAGTTTTAAAGAACCCATTTATAAAATTTGAATTCCAAATGCTTATTTCGCTGTCAAAAATCTTGTATTATGTTCAGACAGCTGAACTATAAATCCTCCTAATTTTTAAACTGTACTGGCCAAAAAAACTATATCATTCATTAGATAAGGATAGTGACTACCTTCTTTAAAATGAATTCAAGTAGATGACAGGCTGTGGAGGGAATATTTTTAAGTGTGACATGAGCCAGAAATAGTTACCTAAAGGAAACAGCATTGAGGGGTAGTAGATATTAAACAGGGAAAATGCCTGCGTGATGATGACTGTAGAAGGAGGCCATTCAGAGTTTCCACACAAGCAATATTTCTCCTGTAGTCTTGACTACAATTCAAGACTTCATACACAGATATGTATATATATATGTATTAAATACATATGTATTAAAAAGTGCACAGCCCATCCTGGGCTATATAATTTAAAACATAAATTAAAAATACTTGCATATATTAATCCAACAGCTGTGGGCCACTTACTATGAGAGTCCACCATTATATGTTAGAGGAAATAATATTATTTACAATATTATATTGTTTATTTTATTATCTTACAATATTACTGTTTAAATACATTTGTCTTGCAATTTATAGAAAACTGATGGTGCATATCAGGATCTTATGTCTCATTTGGCAAGAAACAAACATTTCTAAAGGTTTTAATCCTCTGAGGACAAAATATTAATTCAGTTCCAATTTTTGCACATGCCTCTTGCACACTGTATTAAAGAAAAAAACAACGGGAATGTTCACATGAAGAGATTTTAGGCACATTCATGAACTGGAAGAACTATGGCCTTAGTATGTACCTGGATTGAAGCTATTTTACAACCAAGTCAAGGAGAATGGTCTGTTAATGACTGCACAGGTGAATCACTTCTAAAAGCAACTTAATTCACAACAGCAAGATGGAGGGAGTGGTATGAGATGTTCTTTCAGTGCATGGCTAAGGCAGGAATAAAAAGCTGAATTCAAATTTAGCCTCAGAACATGAGGAAAATGCTTTCAGTCACATTTTGGTTTTGTCCAGGACAGTTCTGCTGACATTCAGTATGCACCCCCAAATTTTAAGGTATGGGGTACCTCCCATCAATTGTTCAGATGCATTTCAGCCCAGAATGCAGCAATAAGGTCAAGAGAAGTTTAGAATTTATTACAAAGGAAAGATTGCTGCTGTGGGACATTGCTGGCATCAAGCCCTGAGAGCAGCCCCCTGGAACTGCGGGTCTACACAATCTCCATTGTTCTCTCAGGTTTCACAGCTGCAAAGGTTGCTTCCTCCTCCAGAAGGCAAGAGCTTTCCTCCCTGCAAAGCTGCACAGCAGCTCCAGGGCAGGAAGGATTTTGCTCTTTCTGTCTCACTCTGGGGAGGGAGGGGTGCTGGCCTTGCTGGTATCAGCGTGCCCAGAACCAAATATCTTGGTCTGAATAGCCCAGTGGGTCTCAGGTGGCTGGGGCTTGATAAGGTATTTCCTCTCCCTGTGCTGGTCTGGATAAAAGTTATTTGAAGAACACACCTTCTAAATGATATAACATTTATTGATGTATTCAAAAAACAACTTCTGCCTTATAGATAAGAGTCTGAAAATCGGCCAGTAACATATTAATTGAATATTTTAAAGTCTTGTTTAACTGACTGCATGTCTCAGAGACACTCCTGTTGGTTCCTGAGAGGAACCTTCACCTAACATGGAGGGTAAGCATGTTTCCCAAACTCCTTAATAACTTGATCCCTTTCTACACTGCAATTCTCCTGGGTCCCCTAACAGGAATCACCTGCAATTCCCAGCTGATGACAGTCTGGAAGGCAAGATATTTGTGGCATAAGGACACTACTGTTTGAAAAAATCTCTTTTAAGCTTAAAAAGGAATCTATCCATGTTTGAGTTTGGAGCTGTAGGGCTTGTGTCCTGACACCCTTCTATGGGGTAGTGCCATCTCGCAGGCTACAGCAGTTCCCAGCAGAAAGCAGAGGAGACATGAAGATGGAAAGGAAGATGGAGACAGAGCAGGTGTTTCAGGAAAAAAAAAAAACCAAACCCCATTTCCATCTGCTCTGCTCCTGATGTAGCACAGCAGTCAAAGCAACCTACAGGCATCTGATTACATAATTATCATCACATACATTTATCCTGGAGCACCTTCATGATATTTTCAAATAACATGGATGTGAAATTGGGGTGTGAACACTCCAGAAAGCTCAGACATAAAACATGTGAAGAGTAGGTCCAAAACCTGAAGTTTAATAATGGGTAACTCTAAACAACAAAGGCAGTAAAAAGAAACCCTTCTAAAATAAAAAAGATCTAAGAGGTTAATACAGTCCTTCCATGTAATTACTATCCTCTCTTAGTATTTGTGCACAATTGTTCATATTTAATGCAGTTAAAAATAACCAGTTTACCCACAAAACATCTACGTAAACTAGGGACTAGAAAAACTTTGATTTTTTTTTTTTTATTTCACAGATTTGGTAGCCTGAGAAAGACAATCTATCCTTGGTTTGTTTCTGATGAAGTGATGTCCAAATGACCCTATTCCAGTCCAATGGAAGTGAATTTTGATTTATAATGATTTAAATTCACAGACTTTAATTGGAAATGTAATCTGACATGTTTCAGAATTCCCACTCTGGCTGTGCACAGACATTTTGTCAGTACAGTAAGCTTTTAATTATGATACTTCCCAAAATAAATGCATCACTCATCAGCAACTAAACTAAAACAACATCCAATCTGAAACTAACCTTTTACAATAAATAAAATATTATCCAGATTAAGAACTACCTTGTTTTCTTAGGTAGATCTCAATTTCCTTCACTGCTTTGCTTATTTTTTGTTTCTGACATGACTTGAAATTCTTTTGCTAAAGGAAACATATCTGCCTTGATTAGATGAGGATTTGGCAGCAAACCCTGCAATACTGCGGTCTGTCATATCAGATGACACCAGGGCTTAAAACTTTTCACATTCCTTTAGATACACATTGTAGCAGACCTGTGCACAACTTCTCACACCTGCATTTTAAAAAAGCCTTGGGTTTACTTGCTGCCTGATGCTCAATGAGCACAAAAACTGGTGCTTTATTTTGTGGAACAAACTCAGTTGTTTTTAAAGCAGAAAAAAATTACCCTGGTTTACTTCCATCACTGATGCATGTGGTACAATAAAATTCACATTCTTGAGAGGTGCCTACAGCCTCCATAAAATGCAGGAAATTCAGGCATTCATACCAGAAAGCTTAACAGACTGACACGTAGGCTACCAGTAG
>JAYDZK010000202.1:6633971-6652532 GCA_034509185.1 Euphonia xanthogaster | reverse complement strand
AGCTTAACCGACTGACACCTAGGCTACCAGGAAAAGATGCCCCCCCCCCCCCCACAAAAAAAGAAAAAAAATAAAGGAGAAGATGTAATATATGCCCTCCAGCACCAGTTAGGGGCCTACCCTTTTTCAGGATTCTTAGCTACTGGCTCTGGCTCTCTTCTAGAACAGCTAGGTCCCATCAGCACCTCCTCATTAAAAAAAAAAAAAAAAAAAAAAAAAAACACCCAGGACAGAAAATTCCCACTGTTTCCCAATTTGCAAAACTTAGTAACTTTGCTTTTGTAGGGGTAAGAGTTTGTTTGAATTCCTACTCTGGATAAATTGAAGCCTTGATTTTTGCTCTTCCATAGTTGATGTGAGATACCTGATTCTCTGGATACACCATCAACATTTTCTCCTCTCCCTTTGGCTCCAAACATAGAAAACAAGAGATTCAGACACTCAGCTCCACGTAAAAGCCCTGACTAGTGTGTTCTGGGGAGACACACAGAAAAACTTGACACTTGGTGTTCCTGTTGTTCTTTTGCATTGATGGATCTAGACCCAGTTGCCATTAAAAAAAAAAAAAAAAACAAAACAACACAAATAAACCAACAAAACACAAAAAACCCACCCATAAACCCATAGACCTTCATGTAGTATTTTCAAGATTCCTTAATCTATGAGTATGACATCATTTCAAACTGGTTTTGTGAACACCCTTTACAAATAAATTACAAATAAATTTAATTTCTGACAAAAGCACAGACTTGAGAAGGTTGGTTCTCTTCCTTTTAAGAATGGAAAGACCTGCTTGTCAGACTCAGTAAGATTTTAAAATGCTAATCCACTCTTGGAACATATAGCTGACACTGACAGAATGTTTTATGATGTGATCTCTCACGCCTACTTCCAGCTAAGATTAATAAAGCCCTCACATTCCCTTTGGCCTCCAGATCTTATTTCAGCAGGAAATCACACCTTAAAGTAACTGATCCTGCCAAAAACATCGTCAGCTTCCACTAAGAGGGAAAGTGGAAGGCATGTTTGATCACAGATCTTCCCAAATGTGTTGAAGTGAAAGAGGAAAAAATTAAATTAAAAAATTAGATTCATCTTGTTCATCTACACCTGTATCTTCTATTGTTATAATGAATATCCTTTAGATAATACACATGTAAGAAATTGGTCTACCCTGAAGTTTTTAGGAGTTTCCTGTTGTATGTTTATTCCTGTGTTAATGCAGGCAAATTCCATGAAGACCCACATTTTAAAATATCATCCTAATATATCTGATGAAATACTTTACACAGATACATTTCTGGGCATTACTGCTCAGTACAGCACAGCGCATCTCTCTGAAACGCACCTAACTCCAGAAATATTAACATAATTATTATGGTGGGTTTTAAAAGCAATCTAGTGGAGGGAAAAAGCCCAGTTGGAGAAAGACTTTACAACAGAGCAGGGAAGGTTGTTGAGGGCTCTCTTCTCATCAGGCCAGACCCAGTGATAGGACTGTGTTCAATGCCATGTGGGACTGCCAATTTCAAGCGTGGTATGACAACGCAGTCGTGTGCTCAATCAAGGTTTTGCATTACCTGGAAAGCAATATCAAACCTGTATTTTTCAGGCTTTTTTTCCCTCTTTCAACCTGTAACATTGCCCAGATATAACTAATTTATTGTTCTACTCTGTAAGTTATTATTCTAGATTTCCAAGGGGAAAGGAGGGGTATTTTTCTCTACAGGGTTGCTCTAAGAAAACACCTGCATTTAAAGTAAGAAATTTTACAAAGCTATGAGATATTGTCCAGGGTGCAAGAGGAAATATTGAGTTATATCCCATCCGTGACTGAAATTAATGTACTTTAAATTTCTGTTTCACTTTTGCACATATGGAATATGTGAAATATAATTCTCAGTGCCTGTAGAGTACCTTAAACCCTGAGATAAATTTACTGTCAGAAGTCATTACTCTTAGTCTTATTCCACATTTTAGCCTGAAATCCAGTGAGCATTTTTGTTACCTCCACAGAGGATCTGACATGAAGAAAACATCTCAAATTGTAACCCCACAACCTCTAACTTACTTCCATGCACACCTGAAAATCACAGCTGAGTCACGGTACCCAGATTCTGCCAGGGCAACATATTTTAGTAACAATATTAGAAAATGTTTTCTAGTTTTATAGAACTTTACAAAGGATAGAAAAAGATGAGGGCCCAGAATAATCACATCCTCCCAGTGACAATTGTCCTTAGCTAATTTTTCAGAGTTGAGATATGAACACATCATGGGATTTTGATAGATTAACAGGGTATTTCAAATAAGTATTGGCAGATAAGACACAATTTAGCTGTGCCACAAAGGTAATTCTGCCTTGGGGGTCTTCACTGTTTCATAGATTCCCCCCACACTGAAATGTCAGAGCTTTTGATCCAAGTAGACATTTGGTTTTGGTCTAGACCTTCCACCTCTGAAACAAATGCTCTTCACATGCTTAAAGCTCCCTCAGACCAATTGCAGGAAATATGCAACATCCTTCAATGCAATCACAACTGATTTCTTGAGATTACTATGAAGTACAATGTGAAAAATAGATATTTCTATAAAAATAAAGTTATTATTTGCTGTGAGTGAATTTAAGCCTGATGGCTTTGGTTCATACACAGGACATGCTGTTAATTTGTCTTTTCCATTCAGACCACAACTCTTCCTGCTCTGACTCAGAAGTAAATACAGTTGGGCATTGTCACACTGATTCTCCCTACAGGTTTCAGAGTAATCTGCAGTGCAATTTGCAAAATATACAATTTTTTATTACTGAAGCCTATGGATAATTCTTCAAGAACAATTTTGTTTGGTTTTTTTCTTTTTTTCTGATTGTCACTGACTGAGATTATTCCTCCTTGGTTACCTCTGATTCCACAGAAATGTTAAATTTTTTGTCTTTAAAATTATTTTCTGTTGCATTGACATGAAAATAAATTATCATATTTTTTAGTATCTATTATATATTCATTATCTTCCTAATTTGCCTGCTTAAAGCTGTAGTGTACTAACATTTGTTCTGATCTTATCCTTCAGTTTCTATACCAACAGTATTTTAAAGATAGTTCTTTATAACATCCAAGTACAACAGCCTTAGAGCCAGGAACTGAAGTACATTATATTTAACAGGTTCAGAATTCCTGTTTGAGCTACATCCATAAAACACAATTGTATGCATGTGTTTGTGGCCACGACAGAACAAAACATCCTGTAAATTTTTAGTGATCACTTTAAGTTCTCTGTTAAATACCATTGGCTTTCTCTTGTTCTTTATAAAGGAGCCTTTTTTCACAGGGTATGGAAAAACAGCAAAGCCAGGCAGGACACTAAATTCATCTCAGGGCACCGCTGACATCAGAAACCACTCCATCTTTGCTCAAGAGACTCTTCATGTATTTATAACCCTGTCATTTACAGTTCCTTTCCATTTACTCTCTACATGGGTGACCTAGCAAATGCATGCACAGCAGCCAATATGCATCCCTTACATGCTGTGGGCTGCCTGATGTTATCCCACTACAATCAGCCTTGAAAATATCCTGGACAAAAATATTTACCATGGAGCAAAAATGAGAGGAGTTGCCTTCTAAATACTGTCCATAGAAACAAAACTATTGGAAAGTGAGCCTGACAAGACACGAGCAAGAGTTACAAGATGAAAAGAACATTTGGAATTTGCATAAACACTGCTGGTTTTCTTAATCAATATATTTCCCTAACTGAGATAAAACAGAATAATTTTCTAATCTTATCCACAGAATAATCCATTATTATTCATGTTGAATAAAATCTTGTTTTTAAATGGGTTTGGCAGAACAGTTTCTCTTAACACTTGTTCAGAAGTAAACTGGGCCTTAGAGCAGGAATAATTCAAATGCCACTGAACCTTTTTTGTACTCTGTTGGGAATAACATTTTTCTAGATGTTTTGCTATATTAAAGCACTCTCTATTTAAAATAATCCTACTCCCATTTCATTGCAGTCAGCCCTTCTGCTTCAAAGCTAGTTTAGTTCCTTTGGTTTCTGCTCGTACCCTCTTTGACACAAAGCTGCCCACAAAAAAGACTATTAAAGGGTACTCAAAAGTCCTCCAGCTTTGTTAAGAGATTAATTCAAGGGAAGGCCAGGAGCCAGCAGCTGCAGGACCATACAGGAGCAAGCCTCCAAAGTGAAATAATTAGGAATCTGTATCGGACTCTTATGCAGTCTCTTCAGTCTGTGCTTCATTCCTAACCAGATGGGCTGTAAATATTCGTGAAACAAATGTTTCAAAACTAACTTCTAACCTCATAACCAAATAGCAACTGGACAAACCTCTGTGAAAATATAATTGAAACAGATCTCTGGATTTAAGTGTAAGGAATATGGAACATACCATAAACCCTGAATAGACTTTTTAAAAATTATTTTAGAATTTGAAAAACCCAGTTTTGCAATGACATTTAACAATCCTTACTAAACTGGCCCCTATTGTGCAAAGGAGAAGATTTAAAAGATTAGGACTGCTCAGTTTAGAAAAAGATGAAAGAAAACCTGGCCTCGGAATAATAAATGTCATATTTTATTTTTATCCATAAGGCAACAACAAATGGACAATCATAATTTTGACAGACCAGCACAAGCCTGTAAGCTTTGTGCTGACCTGCAAACTCAATTCTGTGACCATTATGTTCTCTGAAAAGCTTCTAATTTTTTTATTCTTTCCTTCTGCATTTTTCCACTTTGATGTAAATACACATACAATAGTGAAGTCTTTCCATTCAATAACATATTAATGAGAAGTATGCCAAAAGTGGAAATTTTAACAAATAATTTGTGCTCACTCTAGAAAAGGAGGTTTCCTACAAACCCCAGAAAACTGTTTCTTCTTATTTGTAATTATGAAAGGGCAAAATTGAGGTAGGCAATGGATCTCATGACTTCTTAAACTGCTGGAGACTTTTGAAAGAGAAACTAGAACACAGATTTTTTTCCACACTGATGTCTCTGTAACAGCCTATTATCTGAGGTCAGGATTAGGGGTGAACTACAAAACCCACTAAACTGTAAGAAAAACCCATGGGCTTAGTGAATTTTGTGAACTCTCATGGGAGGAGTTTGGTATGCGAGTGCTTATTAACTTGTTTTCTTTAGCTAAAAAACTATGGCTGATTTGAAAATCATTTTCTAAATCTGTGAATTCCACAGTTTTGGTTGCAGTCTCCCCACTGAAGGGGTTTATTGATCAGCCACATCACAGAACATGGCAAAATGCAAACCCTGCATAAACAGAGGAATACCGCAGTATTAATAGTCCTCAGACAGAAATAAGGGAAGTTGTCAGAGTACAAAAGTGGGCTCTGCTATGGCATCAAGAAAAGCTGTAATACCTTTTGAGTTCTCTTCCCATCTCCAGTAAAGAGCTGAGAACAAATCAGAAATACGTTGTGTTTATTCCTTGTCTTCTAGAAGAAAATAGTTCCCTATATATTTAATGGAACAAATGCAACCAAACCAATATACTGGACACCTCTGGAAAGATTTGTAGCTGTTGTAATGTGATGTGCAGAGTCTTTTTTGGTTCTGCTAAATGAGATAGTCATAATTTACACCTGAACAATAAAAAAACCCAACGGTGGCAAATGCAAATAAAATAAAATAACCAAGTGATACTCTGATTGTAGGAAAGGATAGGACAAAGGCAGTAGATAACAACAGCTTTTGAGGCCTGATCAAGCACACAGCACTCAAATAAACACCCAGCTCTAAGGAAACCTATGTTATGCTCCAACAAGAAATATGCTGAGAGTCCCAGCTTATAGAGCAAGGAAAAGGAGGAGCTCATTCAGTGGTTCTGTGTTACTCAGCTCTTTACCCTTACAGAGGAAGGTGAATCCCTGAGATATCGGCCAACTATGAAAAGTAGCAACCATGCAAAATCTGGTAGAGTGGGCTCCAGAGATGAGCTGAATGCTTTCTGCATTCATCTTCTGCAAACACCTTATTTTAACTCAAAGTCTCATGGAGCCTAAATATAGGACTCTGTTTTCAGGTATGGGAAGTACTCAGGTTATCAAATAAAGTATAAATTTATGGTGGTCCTAGAAAAAAAACAAACAAAAAATAAATCCAAAGCTGAAAGGAGAGTTTCTGTAGCCAAAAAGATTGAGTTGCACTATGTCCTCACAACACTGACATTCTCTATTTCTGTAATAATCACTGCAGCAGGGGAGAACTGTGATATTCTAACTTTAAACTCTATTACCCTTCGTTGAAGAGAAGCTGCTAGAGTTTACAATCACAGCAACCTCAGCAATGGCAATTTTAGACTGAAAATAATGAAGATCTGAAATGTGCAAAACCCTGAAAAGGATTATAAAGGCAACTCTTGTACCACAGCATGCAGCAGTTATTATATGGTTATTTCACCATTCACAAAGTATCTTAGACACACTTCTGAAACTTTCTAGAGTAAAATTTATTTATGTAGATAGAAAAAATAAAGCATCCATTTTTTTATTTTTTTTTTAAAAGCTAGATTTAGGCTTGTGTTACACAAGTCATTCTCTATTTATGCCTCCCCAGTCTATGCACTAACTGAAGCAGGGCACCACTAGGCAAATTGTAGGCTATCATGTAATTGTACACTGTATCATAATGTATTCACTCTAGAAGGCAAAATTAAAGATACATTTACTTTCATGGGAAGAAAAAAAGCCAGTAATGATGATGAACATTTTAGAAGCCTGTGTTTGCTAAGAACAGAGAATTAAAAGGCTTTTAGCAAATGGACTTTTTCTAACTGGTAAAAGTATTCCATTGATATTCTCCACACTTACAACCCCAACAGTGGGAGCAATAATGGAAGTGATGATAGAATTAGGGTTCAAGGCACTGAGGCTCAAATTGCTGTCATCATCAAGGGGAAATGCTGCAACTAATCACAGATTCTCAAACAATCAGATGGCCTGAGTTAGTCTGATGACCCATCAAGACTGGATAGTGAACTTAAGCAGGATTTTCTGGAAATTGTTTGTGTATAAATTTTCAATATGACTTCTGGAACACACTGCTCAGATCTCGTCCTCTTCACATTCAGATTTTTAATTACTTTTTGCAGTACCTTATGCCATTTGACAAAAAAAATTAATAATCAAAAGCTGTAACTTAATGGAGATTTGCTTGAGTATAAACCCAAGCACGAGATCTAAGAGGACAACTCACAGGAGCTAGTATTCACAATGTCCTCAGCTCTCTCAAGTTCTCAATGACAATAAGCTAAAACTTTTCACTCAGCTGGTTTCTGTTCCTTGTTCTAGTAGGTTATTGATTTAAATACTAATAAATAGTCGTAAACTTATCTTTTTTCCTGCTGCTGGAATAACAAAGCAATTCCCAGTATTATTCAAAGGGTACTTTACAGATACACATCTACTTATCAGCAAAGGCTGGGAGTATTCCAATTCTAAATTTCGGTTCATGCTTATTTCCAGTAATAGCATTAACTACACTTCTTAATAAACTAAATTGTACAAAACTGGCATTTACCTTTGAAAATATGCAATTCCCATATGCAGCCACTGGATGGACTTATGGAACCAGTGAAACCTTTTGACTGTAGACAAGATGCACAATTAAGGGAGCAACTGGCAAGAAATTTCCATCTGGCCAGGAGAAGCTTTCTGCAAAAGAGGGTTTGAGCCTAAAAAGTGAGGTAAAAGCAGAAATGTTACTTTCTCCTTTTGAATGGAGTACTTGTTTTTCAATACCTTTAGTTTAAGAACAAAGTTGTTGAAATTAACCAGAGTGATAAGAGAATTGGTTTGTAGAACGTACAGGTCAATTCCAAATGTGATTATTTGGCATTAAAGTTTCAGGGTAAAAGCACTAAAAATTGTACTGAAAAGAAGCTAGGATTTTTTTTGATAGCTCAGTTTGCAAACAGAAGCAGAGTTATTTAAAATACTGCTTGATTTTTTTAAATTTATGCTATTTTAAAATGCTCATATTCTTTAAGAATAAGACAGAACAGTATTTGCTTAAGCTCCCTTAACATTTTCTGGAATAGGAAGCTACTATTCTGCATAGTAAGTGTAAAACTAGCTCTGCATCAAGAGTATGGTCATCCATGAATATAAAAACTTTATTTCCTTTCTTATTGCAGGTGTTAAAATTACTCCTGAGTATTTTGTGTATATTATATTTAACTTAAGGTATTATTAATGCATTATATTTGTATTACAACTAATTTAATGCACTTTTCCAGACCAGTTACCATTCCAGTGTATACAACAGTGATAAAATACAAATGTAATTCTATTCACTGTTTTTCTGTTGTGCAGGTAAGAGCAGTATCAGGTATTTTAGGAAATTGTATTAGGTATCAGCTGCAGCAGGAAAACTCAGTAAATTCACCTCCAAGGAAGCAAACAGGGCTGCTGTGGAAAGAACTAAGTGAAGCTGGGGAATGAAAGTAGAGATGCATGAGCTTAGGAGACAAACAGCTGTTGCAAAAATCTCCCCATACCTGCAGTTGTCACCCTGTGGGCAGTGACAATGACAAGCATGGCCCCTTCACTCCCCCTCTGCAGACACACTCAGTTACAAGATCTAAAAGGGGATCATGTGGTTTTGTCATTTTGTCTGTCTTCCCTCACCCTATTCTGTCCCAAACAATTCAGAATGGCACCAAACCTAACTCCTCATGCCTGGATTTCTTCAGTCTTTGTGTTGTGAAGGTCATATGCAAAGTCCGTGTAGTGAGTGAATGTCCTCTGACTCTTTCCTTAATTGCATGGGATAGTCTTACTGGGTACCTATTATAGCCAGGATGAATGAGAGACAGAGAAAAGCACAGCCAAGGAAGGCTGGGTCAGGTTCAGTGCTGTCTATTGCTTTCAGTCCTCTGCTGGAACCAGGCATGAAAGGAGATTGCAGACATTTGTCAACTAACAACCTCTTCCCAGCCTAATTCACTTCCTCCCTGTGTGTAACAGCAACTCTGTGGATAATAAAATACCTGCAGAAAAATCTTTCTAGATCTCGCTGGTTTTCCTGCTTTTTTACCATATTCTTTCAACTCCTGTTACTTTTTAGAAAAGCAAACAAAGCTGCTCACAGGGGCCAAAAAAACTAGCTGAGCAGCCACATTTAAAGTTATGCATGCACTTCAACACCATTCTAGGTCAGGAGCTGACATCCATGAATTAATTGCCTACAAGGATCACACAAATCATGGAACAGGATGGAATGACACATCTTACAATAATCATGGTGCCCATCACTGGACACAAAATGCATGCAGTGTGTCCCTGGCATGCCAGGACTCCTGAATGCCATACGCTGTCCTGACCTCAGATGGGGGAATACCATCTGGCATAAAAGCCCCACAGTTGGCACTGCAGACGGCAGGCTCCTCTCTCTCCCACCCCATTTCTCACCCTACACCTCTTGACAATTAGAGAAACAGTAATCTCACAGGAATGAAGCCAGGCTACAGGAATATTGAACGCCTGAGTCAGACACTAGGAATGGGGCTGGAAACTCCAGAGCTGCCTGACATATATCATTGCCTAAAAGCAAAATTGTGACAAATCAGGTTCTTCTGTACCATGCACTAGGCAATGACATCCCTTCCCTGTTCTCCCTACTACACAGAGTGTCATGTCACAGGTGTGTGCTTCCCTGCTAAAATCTTCCCAGGAAACATCATCCCTATGCCAGGAATGCTTTCCCCTGCAAAGCCCCTGAGCATAGCTTGCTATTCTTGGCTTGTTCTGACCTCCTTTAATTTCTTGACCTTGTTCTGGAACTAGGTGCTGGTCCACTTTTAACCTCACCAGACCGACCAAGCAGGAATCCTGCCATGCCAGCGCTGATTTGAAAAGCCTTTACTAAGCTGCTGCACTGGAAATCTTCCACCCTACAGAGATTAGGTCACAGACTTCCTTCCAGGGTAGGTGGCACCAGAAGCTGCCAGCCCCAAGCTTAGGACAGTAAAATGGGTGGGGTAGCATTGGAATATGACACAGGGAGATGTAGACAGAGGCTGTGGAATTAGTGGTATCACTAATCTAACCACCTACATAAGCAAATCGAGTGAATCATCTGCCTTACTGGTCTATCAAGCCTCTGGCACACACATGGTACTGGGTATATAATGGGGGACTGGCTCACATGAATTAGATTTTTGAAGTGCTTCTAAATTACATGTTAAAATTCAAGTTGCTTAGAGACACGAGCTCAGTTTGGGAATGGTCCTCCTTCAGACAGAAAATCTCAGCAATTTCTCACTCTGCCTGAACCACTGAACACCAAACCGTTTATTCCTTGAGAATATTTGTCTAAAATTCTAAAATCAAGGAATTGAAGAATAATTTAATGATTCTACTGCTATGACAATTATTTCAATCTACTCTAGTTAGGAAATATGAAGGATCTACACCCATACTGCTGCTTTTATGTGGAGTTCTGTCAGTCAATTAGCTGTTAGAGTCACCAATGACAAAACCAATGCAAAACTCAGAATCTTTCTACTGACAGATTGTCTGGTAAATTGGTTTATTTGCGTTGGATGTACCACTAAAATCATTCAAATTAGTAACCAGTCAGTTCCTGTTACTGTACACCTGAAAGTGCAACAGCAAATCTGTCCTGCTACAGCCAAATGACAAAATAGCAGGAGAGCTGGTGCCAAGGCTGCCTGGTTTTTCTGTGTTGAGGCCTGTGGATTCCCACCTGTTCTGTGCAATGCCACTGTGTATATTAAGTCACAGCACAGGCTAAGCGCAGCTTGGAACACTGCAAGTGTGGACGACATATGATATTCAATATGAATTCCCCTCAATTAATTAACATTGTGTACTTTCTTTGATACACACACAAAAAAATAGTAGTATATTCTTAAAATTTAGAGATTTGGCTTTGATTTCTCTTTGGCCATTTGTACATGCCATTCTGAGGAAGTAACGAGACAACAGTACTCACAGTGCTCAACCCCAACAGTGGAAATGTCTAAACCTCATGCCAAATCATTTTCTGAAAATCCAAAGTGCTTACATACACTCATACTGATAGGTGTTTCTTATCTCCTGACAGTTCAGATTAGCTTTTTAAAGGTATAAAGACTACCAGGACATGCTTCCATGCATTCTGTAACATTTCAGACTTTAATTTCTGATACCACACACACATAGGCTTTTCTCATTGAAAGCAAATTCCCATGCAAATGAAGGAAAAAGAAGAAATCTGAAAGGAAAAATAATAATTTGCAACTCCTGAAAAGCAGATAAAAAATTGATAAGCCTTCTGTCCTGGAGAACACCACCTTTTATTTACACATAATCAAATTCCAAAGCCAGAAGTTGGTTAGAACAGATTTGTCTCCCCACTATGCAATGTGTATCCAGAGCTGACCAATTTATTTCATAGGCACAATGAAGCAGGTTCTGATCCAGGGTAGCCCTACCCTCCTTTTACTGCTCTTCAGTGACTCCTTGTCCTATGTCCCTGCTATCCATGCCTGCTATCCTCACTGCTTCACAATGAGGTATGTCTTTTTATGAATTGGTTCTTCATCTAAACTCACAAAAATCAGATGTGGAAGTGTGTTACACAGTGTATTTCCCCTTAGAAATGCAAGCCTGATGTGCAGATTGCATGCCATAAATCAACTCCCATTAGGCAGCCAATCCAACCCTAATAACGGAAGGGATTCCTTGAAAAGAAGTGGGAAGGAAAATGCAAGGTGCTAATTTCATGTACCAATATGCATTGGTATGTACCAATATGTATTCTAATTTCATGGATGCACTTCCTTTTTTTGCTATTCAGAGCCTCTGGCTGAGCTCAGAGCTAAAGATGACTCTGAAAAATCAGTGGAATGGTCTCTAAAAGTACACTTGAGACATATTGATGGAAATGGAGGCCACAATTACATAGGGAAAATGTACATTCAAGTGTATGGTAATTAAAGAGGATTAGAGTGGTTTAGAATAAATGGTAAAACTCAGTACTAAGAGAACAGAGAACTGTACTGTGACCTTTTTCTGTAAGATGCTGTTCTTGCATTAAGTGGCTTCTAAATATAGCAGCATTCTGTAGCCAGACTACTTAGATAAACTGGAGTGGCAATGCTATTTCATCTAAAAATAGAGAAACACTTCTCCCCCAAAATACCTAGAGCCTGTACCTGTGGTCTCACAAGGCAATCTGTTTGCACAGTCATGGAAAGCAGCTGTCCTGTCCTCCATCTCTCTTGGTAACGATCTGCTCATGCTGATAACACTCCACTTTACAAAATGGTGTTAAGCCTTGGTCAGAGACAGGAAATTTGGCCTAATTTCTTCCTTGGCCAAATGCAGTTAAACACAAACCTCTCTGAGGTGTGCTCTGATCATGAGGCTAACACTTTGCTCTTGGATGAGGGCTGGAGCAAAGGGAATGGTCAGGCTCTGGTAGTACTTAAGTTGTGCTATTTGAAGGGAAAACAGAATTCCAAGCTCATTGGGCAAGACAGAAAGCACCACAGTCATCCTTTTATGTGAAAAGAAACAAAGAAACTCATCCTCATGACATGATGACCAACTGTAGGTATGGGAAACAGCTCTACAAATGAACAAGGGGGAAAAAAAGATTTAACTTTCTCTCATGTGAGCTGCTAATTACTGTCAATGAAAACCAAAACAAAAACCCTAACTCAAACCACAGATTTGTCCTCTAAAATTTTAAAAGTCTGAGATTTTTTCATACATCCAGGTGGAACTTGCATGTTTATTATTTAAATTTAATTTATTTTATGAAGTATTTATTAATTTATTTTATTCTTTAATTAATGTATTTTTATTTGGGGTTTTATTAATTTATTTTTATTCATTTTTAATTAATTTATTTTTATTTCTTTTATGAAGCATATTATTAATTTACTTCACACTAAGTTACCTTATCAACTCTGCTGTTCCTGCTGCAAGGTAGCACTCATACAGAAGCCCTGATTTCCATCTCAAATTCCTTCCCAATTTCCAAAGTTATGTGAATAATGACAAACGATGACAGGTATTTCTAAAATGTAGCTTATATTGTTGTCCACACAAATTGGGTTCATCACCCACTGTGCAACAAGCCAATAATTACACACTCAAAAGAGATGTTGATTATTTAATTCAGAGTTGCACAAGCCTGGGTGCTCAGTGGCATTCCACAAACAAAGCACACCAACTACCAAAACTTTATTATTATTTACACATTTTAGCAAGCGAGGGAATTAGTGTTCATTGGCTACAAGGTACATAGTGCTCTTATTAATTAGTAGTCTATCTTCTATTGGTTAATGATTCTCTCACTTCTAAGGCTAATTAGTCTGCATGCTCAGTCTCTCTCTTCTTTTGGGTCAGTGTGTTTCTTGGACTGGTGATCTATGAGTTGGTGGCCACAGATCTACCCCTGCCAGAACTACCTTTCACCCACTTGGAGCTGATTACAGGACAATTGCTCACTTGGCTTCATAGGTTTCTTTCTTATCTTGGGAGTTCTGCTAAACATCCTCATAGCCCCTGAATTCTGCACTCTTTGTGTGCTCTATGAGTGGTACATCCTTCTTCCCAAGCCTGGTTAACCTCCCCCTAAGTCTGAGATCATTGAAGGATGTCCAGCCCTAAATCTTAACAAGGCAATTCTACAGCAGGTAATTTGTCTTTCTAACACCTGAGCATCACTTAGATCTTGTTAGGTGCTACCTACTTCCCAGATTAAATCTCCTTCCTTGCTGTTTAGGCTTGACAGTATACAAAGATCAAACATATAAGAACACCCTTTCTTTAAATATATATATATATTCTACATTTTGCAACAATCAGCTGTCAGACTTTTTGAAAAGGTACAGACATCACCAGTCCTATTTTTGGGTTCCTCTTCCCTGAATTGTACAAAAGAGTGATGAAGCTACAGAGCATCATTTCTACCTTTTTCCCTTCCTATGGGCTGCAATGATTGCCTTTCATTCTCAAGATGCTTCCAATTGTTAATACCAAGGGAAGAAGAATTGCTGTTACAAAGACTGCAAACAAGAAGACTGCTTGAAACCCTGTGCCATCTTTCCACAGACATCACACACAGAACTTTCATCCTCAGCCTCAAAAGCCACCTGAAGACTTTCAGATTGGGCTGTCCTGTTAAACCAGTATCTCTGCTGCTCTTGACCAAAGAGCTGTGGCATGAGTGGACATTCAGCCACCTGAATTTTCAGCTCAAAGAGCTGCCATGTCCTCCCATATCCACAGCAGCTCTCACACCAAGGCAGAACATCTCTCTCAGATGAGCTCCCAAGTGCCAATCAACAGAGAGGATACAGAAGGAAAAAGCAAGTATTAGCCACAAACTGCTGATCCCCAGCAAGACAATATCAACTACCCATTCTAGTTGAAGTCTGCAGTATGTCACAGAGCTTGGTTTTCTTTTTTCTGGATCATGAAGATCAGTTGCTATGGGTATTTCTAAGCCACTTTCAGGACATGGAGTAAGAAGGTATTTTAACAGGGAGACAAGGCTGTACCAGCTGCTCTTTGAAGCTGGCTATAAAATGAAGTAGCACTTGTATTCCTACCTGTAAAATGTCTGGAATTCAGTCTGGTTTGAACTCTGCAGAATGTCTGTATATGTGGGTCAGTTCACAAGGCAGGACACTGCAAGTTGCTTGCTGTATCTGAGAAATGTATTGCAGGTCAAAGAGAAATAAAATGTTCAGGGTGGCCAGGTGGCTGCTAGTGGCTGGGAAGTGCTGGCTGAGAGGGTATTAGTGACACTGCAGCACCTCAGAATGCAAGGTAGTGTTTTCTAAAATAATCTGCTTCGGCTGGGCAGGAGGAAGGAAAGGGAACTGTTTGATTTTCAGTCTGCTGTTCTTGCAAGATCTCATTCTGCTTGTTCACTTTTAACTGTGATCTACTTCAGAGTCGAGAAAGAGTAAATATAATCAGCTATAGATGGGACTCCTGCAGCTCAGAAACCTGCCATTGCCTGCAGCACAGCTAAAGGCATAGAAAATTTAGCTGAGATGTGAGATTTAATGATTGCATTAATCAAAGTGCCACTGAAGACACTACATAAGTGGGCTGGAATGGAACTATTCACAGCTGATTGCAGGAGCAGCAGAGGGGAGGAGCACAGGTACAAATTACAGCAAACACAGCTCTACTGATGCATGGAGGGGCTGTACTCTTGCTGGGCCAGCAGGTGACTATTCCCCTTCCCCATCCCATTTTGTACCGAGGGAGAAACAGACCATAGGTACCCAGGATAACATAGCTCCAGCTGGGCTTCTTTAAACTCAAACTATGTCTGATAGCACAATTAGAACTTCTGATTTTTCATAGGCAAGAATAATTTTTAAATGTTCTTGCACTGAACAATGCTCTTACAAAAAATATATCATTTTTTTAAATGAAATCAAAGAAGAGTATGAACAGGTGCCATAATGAAGCATTTAATCTAAGAACTCTAGTTATGCTTCATTTTCCAAGATTAATTATCAAAAACTTCTAGGATGCAAGAAGAAACAACTTCCTTTTTTTAATACTAAATCAAGTTTTCTTTCTTTCTTAATAATTCCTTTCCTTAAAAGAAGAGGGTTTTTTCCTCTTCTTTTCATATGTGCAGCCTTTAATTAGTCCGTTAGACAAAAGCAGTATTAGCTAGACTCTGTCACAATTACCCACATTTGGTAGCTAATTACTCCTTGAATAGTCTTAAGGCTACCAGCAATTTTAGTACAATTGGCAGCCTGGGGCCCCCAGGAGCTGTTCCAGCAGCCAAGAATAGCTGGAACAAGGGGGAGGGCCAGCCGTGACCCTTTCTCCTCAGCCACAACCTAACGTATCTACTATGCCAAAGGCAAGAGTAACACAGAAATGAAAATATTCCCGAGTGGTTAAATGTGCTCTCTTTATAGTCTTTTTAAACTAATGGAGTGGCATAAAGGGACTAGGGGGAAATAGAAAATAGGACCTTTTAAATGCTAAAGCATTGGCAGGACTACTAATGATTTTTCAATTTTGCAATGTTCCATTAAAACAACAGTACTAACCACTTATATGGGATCAAATTCTGACACGAGACTTTTATTCTAGTGCAATTTTATTCACTGATGCCTCATATTGCAACAATTTACATCACTGCAATATGGGTGTCAAGACAATAAAAAATGCTGACTTGATTTAGTAACACTTCACATGCATTTTGCACAGGTAGAAATTACTTCACAAGGGACACAGCAATGTCTGTGATTTCAGTAAAATTATTCCAGCTGTACACTTGTGTGACATCAGTGGAAGACTAAAATTAGCATAAAAATTTAAATGAGGACCTGAGTTTTAAATACACTCCTAATTCAGATTCTATTCCACAACTGCGAAGAGCATAGCTCTGCAAATTCAGCAGCACTGTGCTTGTAAAGAGCCAGGAATTCCTCTTAAAAAAACTTCACAAATTTATGAGGCATCCCTTTCCACTACATTCTTTAAATTTAACCTTTAGCTTGCCACTGTTGCTGAGCAAATGGTTATGAGTACATGGATGCAGCAGCATTGCAGAGGCTGACTGTGAGATGGACACAACAGCAATAGCTCAGCTGTCAGCAGCAGCATCACAAGGCTGTAAGTTTAGACAGACATGGCCTTTGGCAGCAGGATTGACTTCAGGTACTTCCAACAAATTTTCCCTTCCTTGCTGCCTGTCCTCTCAAGAGCCATATGACTTTTATCAACACAACTATCTGTAAGGGCACCCCGTGAATCAGGCCCAGGGAATTTAACAAGTATTAGAGAAAAATGAAACAAAAAAAGAGCATTGTTAGTCAGTTTAACCTGAATCAGTCTCATAATTCAGTTCCCAAACAAACACATACAGCTGTGTTGGCACAGCTGAAAGGGTTTCAGGAACAAGCAGCTGGCAGTTGAGGTGGGTCCTGGCAATGCCTCGAAATAAACTGCTGCTGGCAAATTGTGCCTGGAACAATACATTCACTGCTGTCCATCCTGGCATTGCTTACCTGCATGTGCACTGGCCAGTTCCAGAGCTATGGTCCACAGCTTTAAGTACTGCAGAAAGTTGAGGCAGCAGTAATCCTTTACCAGTGTTTGTGAAGGAATTTGCCTGCACTTCTGGGAGTAGAGCAGGGATTGGAGAAGCAGCAGTGTTCCTAGCACCTGACTGCCAATCACCAGCCTAAAGGAAAACAAAAGTAAGACATCAAATTTGGGTTCCACCAAAGTGCAAACCTTGACCCTCCTAACTGCCTTTAGCAAAAGGTATTCCTCAGCTCAGCTGTTCAGTGGCAGTTATACTAAGACCTTGTCCAAAGCACAAAACCCTCACTGGTTTTAAAATCCAGAAGGATTCCCATGATAACTCTGTGGTGTCTGACACAAGATTTCCTGCCAGTTGTGCTCTATGAACATCAGAGCCCAAGTGTAACAAATTCTGAAGAGATAAAATTACTTCCTAAAATGGTCTTGGTCATAGATTAGATAGTAGGACAGACAGAACAGCTACTATAGGAAAAACAATAAAAATAAAGATAGTCCAACAGGTTGTCCAAAGGTGTCTCTTGACTCTTCATCCTTCAAAATTCTGCAAGATAAAGCCCCAGTTAATGTGATCTCAAACAGCCTTGCTTTGGTCTGAGATTGACCAAGTTACCTCCAGGATCCCTGCAAATTAAATTATTCTGCAATTCTGTCACCAAAGAGTGTCATGTGCATGATGAGCCTCTAAGAATTTCAACTATATAATAGCTCAGGAACAATCCCAAAATGTGGTCAAAAAGGGCAAAGACTCAGTCTATCCTTTTTATCACTTATCAATTTCCTCAAGCTCTTAAGGCTACCAAAAAAAAAGAAAATCCCCTTATTTTTAACTTTAATTCTCCACTAAACTATGACAGGTAAGCACTTAACAGCAACAGCTGGTTTGGAACTCAGTGTTTAGAAGCAACACCAGAAAGGTGAAGAGCTCTGTTCAGTTTCAGTTTTGATAGTAACAAAGGTTTTGAGTCTCTTTCCTGACAATAGTGATCATATGCTTTTTCTCACCTCTCATTCCACATGCTTTGGAAACGAAGGAAACACCCATAGCTCTGACACTGCTAGTAGTTGCACCAGAGCAGTGAGGGAAACAGGAGCTTGCCTGTAGCACAGGAAATGCTCTCACTCTTTCTTAGCACCTCTTAGAAGAGTAGAGAGCTTATGGGAAGCCCTGACATTAAGGAAGCCTAAATGCAATTCAGGAAAAATTGAGAAGGATAAGGATAGGTTAAAAGCCTTATCTTTCCAAAACAAAAAAAAATGTTGCAGTTCAGATGGCCACCATACACAGAGCATCACCACACAATTTCGGATAGCTTTAAGCATTTGCCCATACACAGTAACACCATACCTCATCAGAAGGCTTCTGATGCCTGCCCGCACAGAGTAACATCCTGCCACTCCAGAAGGCTGCAGGCATCTGCCCTTCCTGCCCTCCAGCCCAGCCTTTTACCCCCTCACGCTGATGCACGGC
>JAYDZK010000202.1:6623435-6633914 GCA_034509185.1 Euphonia xanthogaster | reverse complement strand
TCATTGCTGGCAGGGCTGCTCACCTGCTGCTCACACCTGTAGCCCATCAGGGATCAGGCTCAGCTGCAGCCCCACTCCAATCACCACAGACTGTGTGCCTACAAAAAAAAGAAGTAAAACAAACACTCCTTTATAAGAACAATATTTTTATTTTCTAAAAGGCTGGAAGATCTTAAGAGACCTACCCAGGAAATCAGAACATAGTTTTGCCTTGCATTAGAGCCTTTCCAATCACTTTTTGTTTGGGGGAATTCCTTTCCTATCATCTGTGGGCAAAGCCTAAGTTAGGCGTGTCAGTATCATTGCTGTGCAATGAGATCTAAGCACACTGGGAGTTAACAGCACAGCAATTAGAATAATTGTATATAATTATAAATGGTGTAAAATGTTTCTGTGTATTTTGCCTCGCTAGTGCAATGTGAGAGCTATGGGGTTTTTAGAGATTTCTATCTAAAAAAGGCTAATTAGACCTAAAATCTGTACACATGACATGTTAAAGGCATACCAAAAATCCCTTGGTATATTCCTCAGTCACATCCCACTATTCTCTCCCATATTGTCCATGCCCAAAATAGAAGAGTAAACTGTCAATGTATTTTTTAAAATAACCTGTATATTTTGAATTCTGATAAAGGTCAAGCATGTGTGAGTTTTCCTTTTGGGTATCTCCACACCTTCTGCTCTAATACAATGTTGTACCAGGGCCTGTGACCAAGCTCAGTTCACAAGTGACCTCAAAAAGTTGGAATTCTAGTCCTCCCTGTACTTTTGCCTTTTCTATGCAAAGAGCAAGAACACTTAGGAGTTCAGCATAGCATTTAGGGGAAGGGCACTGAAGAGGCAGAGGAAAAATCTGACTCCTAGAGTGTGATGTTACACAAATTTGCCATTATTTTACAGGAAAATGCACCAGGAGAAATCCCATGCGTGGAGTTTTGGTTTGTTTTTTTTTTTTCACAACTCTCATTCCCACCTGGTTTATCCCAAATTAACAGGCCCTATCATTCAAGGAAATTGGATCCTCTTGGAGCATCTGGGCCAGCCATACTCCATAATCTTCAGCAGTTCCTTTAATTAAGGATTTGTGGTCAGTCCTGAGACTTGGAGCATCCACAGCAGCCTGAGTGCCCCTATAAGGCCTGCTGCTCAGCAGCTGGATCCATTCCAACCCAAGTGCACTGGAAACACAAACAGCACAGCAGGTGTTTCTCTTGCAGGTAGAAGTCAAATATATAAATCACTTTTTGGGTTAAGCATCCTCATATGCAGCAAACTGCTATGTATCATCAGCACTTAACTTGGTCTATTTCACCAACTATTACCTGGGTGTGTTTTCTGTTGATGAGACTTCTGCAAAATTCAACCCCAAAGGATGTTTAAAGTTCTTGTATATCTTCAGTACTTGCATATAATGTAAAGTGACTGCAGCTAAAATTGCACTGCTGTGCAGATTACATCAGAATGGTCTGGGGTCCAAGCCTGTGTCTGTCTGGAGTGAGAGATGGGAGTGCTTTGTAGGAGTTGAATTGTGGTGCTGCCAGGTTATTCCTGCACAGGAAACTGGGTTAGAAATACCAATCTCTCAGTACAGTCTGGTCCCATTTGGAGAACAAACACAAGCTTTTAAGAGATAATTGTGGTAGAAGTAGTAGTAATGGAAGAACGCTAAAGATGCTTCAGTTGTGCCAAGACTGATTTTGGAAAGTTCACCAAAATGTATTCAGGGAGGTCAAATGGCTCTTCAACCTCTAAAAGGTAACTTCTGCATTCTCCCACAGTGAATAACAGCGCTACAAACTCAGACCTGCATAATGGGAATTCCTGTTTAATTGGGGTGTGCAATGCTTACAGTAGATGGGTATTTTTTTTTATTGATTACTGATTCCAATTTTTAGGAGTGTTGCACCTGTAAAAGTTTCATTAACATCACTCTCTCAGTTAGGAGGAAATTTTTACTAACAATTATACCAGCACCACTGGTATAGATGTAGTCATACAAGAACAAATCTGACACACAGCCCCCAGTGCATGCTGTACTTTTCAAGTGTTCTTGTATCCATATGAGTGCATCTACTTCAGGATATCTTTTCCTACTGGGAACGAGGTACAGGTATGCTCTTACCTCAAGTTTGTCAGGGATAATACTCCTTTCAGTTTATTCCACACTGCCATCATACCCTTTTGCCAGGTCTGCCATAAGTTCCCAGATCCATTTGTTTTCATAGCCTGGGTAGTTTGAAGAAAAAACAAAACAAAACAAAACAAAAAAACCAAAACAACAACCAGTGGCAGTGCCAGCTGTCATAATCCCTGCTATTCTTCAGTTAAATCAGTTCCATAGACTGGTCTAACAAGCACCCAAAAAACTGCTGCTCCAGCCCAGTAAAGGCTGCAGTACAAAAAAAAGGTAGGGTGGTCTGAACCATGCTAAGCAGTGCTGTCATTGAATGTTGCACTGCAGTCAGTCACAACTCCTGGCCAAAGACTGACAATGGTGCAGTGACACAAATAATTTAATAAGTTCTAATGAAATTTAAAGGAAAATTAACAAAATCCCAACAAAAGTCTTACAGGACCTCAGCCAATTTTAGATCCAAATTGGTAAAACCTGCATACGATTACTGATGGATTTAGCCCTCCAGCTTAGGAGATCTCAAAAATCATTGGGTCCACTCTATAATGTTCTAGTTTGCTATTTTTACTTCCCACAACTATTGTAACGACAATTCAGCTTCAGAATGAAATGCCAAGTATTCATAATATGGCATGGAAGTTACATGTTTAAAAGATGAAACATGGTGGGACACATATAATCGAATCCTTTTTCTTTCACTACATGGACCCAAACCCAAGCAAATAATTTTAAGAATTATGTTTCTACCTATCACTGTGACTCATTTTTTTCCCACCTCATTATTTAGACTTACACATGAGTACACTCAAAATTTCTATACAAATCATATTCTGGAACGTTTCTGTACTTGCCTAAGGTGTAAAATATAATGTGAATTTGTGACCTTCCCCTTCTTTCCCTCTGAGGAAAAAATTGTCAGTCTATTTACAGCTAATCAGCTATAGACATGCTTTGACTTTAAACAGATTTTTCTAAGGTCTATGCAGGGTTTATAGCATATTAGGGTGGTAGGCTATCATTCTGTGTGATTGTAAATAGCTTGAAGAAATAATTTTGTCCCAGGAGAGGTCCTATCAGATGAGATACTGTTTGGTCTGTTTGGACCACTGTAACTTTGTGCTGGATCAAGCATAATTTATCCAGCTCAACTGACAGAAAGCTGGCATAAACCCTGAATAAACAATGTAACATATGCTCCAGCTCATTTGGTAAAAATGCAGTCGTGTGCTCACACCAATACAGATCAAATTTCAACTGCCAGGAAATCCCACATTCACAAATTTTATATGATTTACTGCCGAACCAGAGCCTTACATTGCTTTATTTTCTTCTTCATATTAATTGAGTTTTAATTACTTTATGATGTTCACAAATAAAGAATACAGATATTTGAAAAAATATTTGAAAATCTCCCTGACAATTACTTTATGGAATGAGTCTACTATAGCATAATGGTTCTTCAAGCAGGGAAAAACAGGATCTCCAGAGAGTCCCAATGTCCCTTTTCATAACACTGGTGTACATGATTGTGTACCTTTAAGGTCTGTACAGCAATCAACTCACGCACAGCAAAGCAGGCTGGAACATCCATCTGCAATAAAGATGTTGGACTGGCAGTGTATCTGCACCACTGGAGAAAAACTCATGTGCTCTTTTGGGCTACTTTTCACCTCCTTGCAGCCGTGAACAGCACTGGAGTAGAGGAAACAGGTTACTCTGACTTCCAAGAGCTCAAAGTCCTGCACAGGCTTTATGCTGTGTCTGAGCTCTCCTGTGCACTTCTGCATTCTTGAACCTCTTTTCAGCACAAATAAATACAAGTACATGGTTGCTGTTACCAGTGGAGGAAAACTTTAGGCTTTGAGATTACTTCAAGTCTGCATCAAACACAGATTTTAACAGCAAGTTCCCAAATTCTTACCTGTGTTAAAGACAACCTCTCTGACTCTCTCCAGGCTGTTTCTGTCTAATGTCTGTCCAGATTCCAATTCTAACAATCTGATTGTTAAATTATAATATTGCATTGCCTCTTTGGAACATGGATTTCTCGCTCAGTTTCAGCCCAGCCCTGGTCATTACTCAAAATCAAAAGGAAGACACAGGGGTACAGAGATAACAGATGGATATACACACACTAAGCCTGCTTTTCCAGTGTCTTGTGTTTTCATTAGTCACACACAGGCCTGCTAGGTGAGTGCAGAACACAGGACAAGGGCTCCTATTTTAGTATCTTAGTATTATTTACTTACTTGCAAAAAGGTTTTAATAACCAATGATTTGCAAGGTATCTAGTGTACCTCACTTGTGAATTAGAAACTCTGAATCTAGCCTCGGGTATTCTCAGACTGAAGAGTACAGTCAACAAAACATAACAAAACACAAAAAATATGTGATTCTTCTTCTTTCCAGTGGTCTTCAAATCTCTAAATACTTAATGTATTTATTATTATATGCACATAATTACACTCCTCTCATGACAGGATCTAGATTACTCCCAAGAGGATGTGGTTGTGGCTTCTCAAATAAGGCTTGTGTACATGAACTACCATGTTGGTAGTTATAGAAAAAGTTGGGTCTAATTTTTCCTCCCAGAAGTTTTAACACCAGAAGAAATATAAGTCCAGTTCTGAATGTCTTGAGGAATTTGGTGACATCTATGTCAACACCACTATTTTCCCGTGTCAAGCACTGAAAGGACAAACTGGAGCCTTGCTCAGAACCAGTGGCATTGCTTGCAGTGAATTAGCAGTTGTTAACATACTTGGGTCAACCTCACCTACCTTCTCCTGACATTATTTTAGGAACAAGTCCCAGACAATGTGAGACCTGCAGAGAAAAATCAACTATTGTTCTCAGCCACTGCTGAAACAGAACACAGGTCTGGCAGGCAGGACAACAGGGCCTTTTATGCTATCAACAATTTACACTCATTTGTAGCCTGCTTCATTTTGCACCTTCACTTGAGAAACTGAAAGCGAGGACTCTGACAAGGTTTGGATCTCGTAAACTTTTTGCTGGGAGTTGGTTTGAGCTGACTCACGCTTTTGGGAAGCATCCACGCTTTTGAAAAGAAATCAGGAAGACTAAAATTGGAAGGACTACGTGTATTCAGATGAGGCCATTCTAGGGAACAGTTTATGGCTGATAGATAAGGTGGTTTAGTGCTAGAAAAATGGCTTGGAATCACCATGCCTGTATGTTATGAGGATTTTATAAGCCTGTGGTGCTTATTCTTTAACAAGTTTTAGGTTAGATGGCCATAAATTTCAGCTTTATGGTGCCAGAGTCGCTGTAAGGTTTCCATAGGATTGATTGCTTTTATAGATGGCATGTCAAATTAAACATAAATCTTGGTGTGTGCTTTTCTGTGAGCACAGGATGCCGTTATAGCTGATCTCACAGGTTAGTTGCTTTAATTGTCTTCAAAAATTCTGAAAATGGCATGATGGCCTTTTCTTTATGATTAAGTGAACAAAAATGTCTAAACAACTTAATTAATATTAAAAACATTTAAAAGGAAATGTTTAAGAGCAAGGTGGTCAAACCTCCTGTCAGCTGACAAAACCCTGGTTTTAACTACCTAGTGGAGTTTGGCAGACCAAAGCTAAAGTGAAATCTGTGAAAATAAACTCTATAAATGCACTTTTATGTGCTACACTATAAAAGTTATTGCTCAGGGACCTTGTAATTAGTCTTTACAGAATTTGTATCTGCACATAAACTTTAGATGCTGGAAACACTTTGTTGCCCTTCTAGCAAGTGCCTTATTCCCTCATTTTTCCTCATGCCATTGTCAGAGTTTCTTATCCTTTGTTCCTGTGGTACCTGCTGCAAGTTTGGAATTTGGTGTTCCTCTCATGCATCTCCACAGCAATGTCACTGGGAATGAGATACAGTTCCTTGCTACCTGTAGCAGAGGCTTTGTCCAGCCTCCTAACTGGCCCTTCCATTCTCTGAGTACCTGCAAAACTGGAGAAAGAAGATTTGTTGATCTGAGATTTCAAAGAAAAATGTTGTCAGGCTTCTCCCTGATAAAGGCCCCAGTTTACAAACTCTAACACAAAGGCTGTGCTGTCTAAGAAATGAAAAGGTGTTGTGTTCCAGTACAGGAATGTCCTGAGCCAGTGAAAAGTTTTGTAGACTCTGGTGACAGAACCATGTACCAGTGAATGTGAATCCTAACAGAAATTACCCATAAAAATTAACCTTATTAATCAAACCAATCAAAAATTTGGCTGCGCAATAAGTTTGTAGGTAGTATTTATTAGAAAGTGGCAAAGGCTACTGATGAGTTGCTGAATGATCTTACCTGATACACAAAACCTGATTGTATTCCTCAACTTCCTCCCCCTTCTTCATCAAAAATGGACAAATACGAAGGGCAAACCCCGAAATAAACATGGACTTCGACACAGAGGACTTCAGCAATTTACTCCTTGTTAGGACTGCTTGCCAAAGAACAGGAGCTACATGTGTGCAGTTTTCACACACACCCCTCCCAAAAAGGAGAAGGAAAAAAAAAAAAAAAAAAAAAGACAAGGACAGACTGACTTTTGGTGACTTTGAACCCTGACAGGCTTTGTCCAATGAAGTAGTCTAATTATCACAACAACTCTATCTCAATCTATTTGTCATTATGTGTGAATGATGCAGTTCTAGATTATGGCAGCACACAAAAGCAAAGGCACCTAACAGTATGAATGGTGCCTATTTAAAATATATAGGTCACTACTGTGACACATTTACACTTGGCTGTGTATTTACCATTCTCCCTCCTCCACAATGAGGAGGACTTTGAGATGGAAGAGAGGCCATAAACTTCTGTGTAAGCTCAAACGGCTTTTGCCCTTTACAGAAGCTGATCTCTCCAGGAAAAACCAACACTGTAACAGATAGGGCTAAAAAAATGAATGTTGTCTTGAGACATGAGTTCCTCCACTTTGATCCTATTAAACATGTAAACACAACAGCATTTTACTAGGATAACCCCAAGAGAGAGCTAAAATGAAAAACACCATTTGTAAAGACTAAGAAATAACAGTTGATTTGTTACCAGTGAAAAACCGAGCCCCAGACCAGTAAGTCTGAAGAATATTAACTCTCTCCTAGCCCAAACCTGCACAGTGGGCCAAGATGAATTTTGTTACGTGATTCTTCCTACTGCATTTTCAATTTTTTAAATGAAATTCCTGAACAATTCAGCAGTTCTTCATTATAAGACACGATATCAAATGACTTTTTCATAGGTCTACATGTAGAACTTGAAATAAATATGAAATAAATACATGCAAAGGAATTCAGGCAGGTACTATCCTGAAAGAAGACCTCAAGCATTGCATTGACCTCATCAGTGTTCCCAAGCTGTATCAGCTTAAAACAAAATGGCCAGTGCATCCCATACATTAAGCTGGGTTTAAAAATACCCCAGATCAATGGAGCTGATTGATTGTTCTGTGACTCCAAATTTACACATTCCTTCACATACAGTCCCCCTCCAAATCCATCCTGTGGCCTTGTCCTTGCACAATAAGAGATGTCTCTTCAGCTTCAAAATCAATGGAAAATAGGCCTCAGCCATGAGAGTGGTTGGCATCAGAGTTCAATTTCTGTCCTTAAAGCTGGGCTCTCCTTGTGCTCTTCCCCAAGTTGTCTTCTTTCCGGAGGCTGTAATAAGCAGTGTTTGAAAAGTAAAAGTGAACAGCATCACTCTGAGTCCAGGCATTCACCTCCTAATGGATAAGTTATCCAGAAGATGAGGAAGCAGAACAAGGTGAGACTGTGTGAATGCAGTGATGAGTTATTCACTTTCAAGGCGTACTTTGAATTTTCTCAAGGGAAAAAAACCCTATAAAATTAAGCAATTACTCAAGAACAACTAAAGCCATAGCATCTGTAATTAGAAACTTCTTTCATACATTTTTTCAGGGCTTACTAAGCACTTTATGGGAAACTGTCATATGTAAATATTATTACCATTGTGTTTACTCTTCAGATCAAATCCATGTGAATGAACTAGCTGTGCATGGATCTCAGAATTTGAAACATTCTGAGTGTTTTTTCCCCACAGATAATCCACAGTGCCCAACTTTCACTCCTCTAATCATATTGCTGCAATTAGTCCTCTGACACCTGCAATTACATACATTTGCTAAACCTGGGCTTCCCAATCACGGATCAGGATCTACGACAGCTGGCTGTCAATCAGATCAAAATAAAATTTGTTCACACCTAAATTACCACTGAGAAGCACAGGTAAAGAACAGCAGAAGCAGCACAGCAATGCTGAGAGACTTTTGGAGACCATTTATCAGTTGTGTAACTCTTACACTGTGCAGGGACAGACTTCTTGTCTCGGCAAACCAGTCAGGCAAGGAAGAAACGCTGGGAAAAGTCTTAGAGGAGAAACTTTTCTGGCATTTCTTTGGCAGGTCAAGCTAACAGCAGTGTAACAACATTTGAGAGGTTTGGAAATGGTCTAATCCAGATTTATTTAGTGTTTGTCTATTTTCTACTGTTTCAATTCTTTCAAGTACAACTCTTCTAAACATGGTCTTTTAAATTATTTCATGTCCTTAGGGCGGGTTCCTGAAATTCCTCTTGGTTTCCAGCTCTTATCTGGGGATCAAAAAGAGCCACCATGGCTCACAGAACTAAGCCAAGGTGCCCCAGCCAAGCCCAGGTAGCAATACAATCTCTTAAGAAAGCATCCAGAACAGAAAAAAATGAAGATTAAAAGGAACTGTTGGAGTTGCCACACTGATTTTTTAAAGCATTCCTGCCAGGATTTACCACACCACCACATTCATGCAGTGGGAAACCACAGGTTTTCAAAGAAACATGTAGAATGATTTAGCCACTCTGGGTAAATTTAGAGGCAAGATCTTTCTAGGAAGGTGGGTAAAAGTACTTCACATCTCTTACCACTTGTTTTTGTTTTCTGAACCCATCTCTGAAATACAAAAGAAGATTATGTGGAAAATCTGTATTAAACTTAAAAGGGAAGGAAATCCAGAGAGAAGACTGCAAATGTCTTTTTTCTGATCTGCACCATAGCTGTGCCCAAACAACTTACACGTTATAATTCTGTAATAAAAAGTGTTGTTAACCACAATCAAGCTGTGACTTGCTCAGATAAAAGGACTTTCTTAATAGTGTTTACTTAGACATGGAATAAATACAGCCAGCTAGGTTAAGGAGAATAGTGATAAGTATTTTAATTGCAGGTCTTTAACTAGCAAGAACTTCATCCTGTTTCCTCACAGAGGTAGTCATTACTGAACCGGCTCAGAGGGCAGAAGATTAAACACCTAATCATTACATAGGGTGTTGAAAACTCGGGGCTTTATGAAAATGCCAAGTATCCTTAATGTTATTTCCCACTGGGTTTAGTCCACCGCGCTGTCTTCCCAGCTTTGTGAGAACATTTGAGTTTTCCAAGCGAGTTACACGATTGTGAATTACTCCCAAAGCTGGTATTAGGCAGGGATGCTTCAGCTCCCCGGAGTTACATGGAGTAAGAGCGTTTCTCAAGTCCGAAGTACTCCCTGCACCGCATTCCAGCCGCAGGGAGAGTGGCTGAGCCAGGCTTACATTGCCTGAGCCCTGTCACAGATCCATAGAGAGGCTCTTCTGTATTACCCGATGAGATGGTCCGTGCTGCTTGGGAACACGTTCACCAAGTGAGAGGCGCACAAGGGCTTCATTCTGCTGCCGGGTCTTTGCCTTCTCTGCAGCTGTTCTCCCCCCGAGACGAGCTACACGCACCATCTCTAACCCCTGGAAATAACAAAACCTTTAAGAAGCCTTTCTCCTCACGTAACTAAGCAAGCAACTGAGGAGCATGGGTAGTACGTAACGAGGTATAGGAGAGCCATCTATGTGCTGCCAGCGATACATGTCACAGCACGGGAGGTGATCCTACTGCATCAGCCCTATGCCAACAAGCACCCCGTTTTCCGACAGCCAGAAATGGAAGAGCACGTTCACCCTGAGGAGCGAAGCGCACCGAGCAGCCCCCTGAGCCGCCTCCGCCCCACAGACCGGCCCTGTGTCACCCGAGCGGGCGGCGCCGCCGCCCCAGAGCCCTGCGCAGGCAGACGTGTCGCTCACTCGGCAGCTGCCGAGCGGGCCCCGCGCGACGTGGCCGCACCGCGGTGGCCGAAAGCCGCCGGCCGGCCTTCGACCCTCTGGCCGGTGGCGGGGACAGGCGCCTGCTGCGATCGCTGCTCCCCAGCACGGCGCGGCTCTACCGCGGCGCCCTCAGAGCCTTCCGCGGCTCCCGGCGCGTCCCGCCCTCCGCCGTGAGGCGGCGGCGCGAGCGACCCCCCCCGCGCGCCGCTCCCGCC